>JADDON010000008.1:0-73609 GCA_017140175.1 Fusarium staphyleae | reverse complement strand
ATCCACATCTCCCATCTCCCATCCCCCATCTCCCACCGAAAAACCCCGCGTCAATCTCAAGAATAAATACTCCCTTCCCGTCGTCGATATTCTGACTTTCTTCATTTCAGATCCATCCTCACCTCTCAACCTCTCCTTCTACAAACACCTCGATCCTTCAACTATAACAAGATACCCAATACCCTAGCCTCTTACACATCACTCACAATGGCTCTCACCACCGAGCTCTCCACCCCTATCACGGGTACCTATAAGCAGCCCATTGGCCTGTAAGCTTTCCCGGATATCTCATCAGTTCTACGCCCCGCATCACTAACACCATCTCCAGCTTCATTGGCGGCAAGTGGACTGAGGGTGTCGACAAGCAGAAGTTCGAGGTCATCAACCCCTCCACCGAGGAGGTCATCACCTCCGTCTGCGAGGCTACCGAGAAGGATGTCGACCTGGCTGTTGCTGCTGCCCGCAAGGCTTTCGATGGAGAGTGGAAGCAGACAACCCCTCATGCCCGAGGCCACCTCCTCCTGAAGCTCGCCGACCTCGCCGAGAAGAACCTCGACCTCCTCGCTGCTGTTGAGTCTCTCGACAACGGCAAGTCCATCACCAACGCCCGCGGCGATGTTGGTGCCGTCGTTGGCTGCCTCCGCTACTACGGTGGATGGGCCGACAAGATCGAGGGCAAGACCATCGACATTGCCCCCGACATGTTCCACTACACTCGCTCCGAGCCCGTATGTCTCCCTCCTATTCCCCGGCTTTCAGCTTCACTCATGTGCCGGCACTAACACGTACTCCACAGATTGGCGTCTGCGCCCAGATCATCCCCTGGAACTTCCCTCTTCTCATGCTGGCATGGAAGATTGGCCCTGCCCTGGCTACCGGTAACGCCGTCATCATGAAGACTGCTGAGCAGACCCCCCTCTCCGCTCTTGTCTTCACCCAGTTCATCGAGGAGGCTGGCTTCCCTGCTGGTGTCTTCAACCTTCTCTCCGGCTTCGGCAAGACTGCCGGTGCTGCTCTATCCAGCCACATGGACATTGACAAGATCGCCTTCACTGGCTCTACTGTCATTGGCCGAACCATCATGAAGGCCGCTGCCTCTTCCAACCTCAAGAAGGTCACCCTCGAGCTCGGCGGCAAGTCCCCCAACATTGTCTTTGACGACGCCGACATTGAGGAGGCCATCAACTGGGTCAACTTCGGTATCTACTACAACCACGGCCAGTGCTGCTGCGCTGGTACCCGTATCTTTGTCCAGGAGGGCATCTACGACAAGTTCCTCGAGGCCTTCAAGAAGCGCGCCCAGGAGAACAAGGTCGGCGACCCCTTCGACGAGGAGACTTTCCAGGGACCCCAGGTCTCTCAGCTCCAGTACGACCGCATTATGGGCTACATCAAGGCCGGCAAGGACGAGGGTGCCAAGATCGAGACTGGTGGTGAGCGCCTCGGCAACAAGGGTTACTTCATCCAGCCCACTATCTTCTCCAACGTCCGCCCCGACATGAAGATCATGCAAGAGGAGATCTTCGGTCCCGTCTGCGCTATCTCCAAGTTCAAGGACGAGGCTGACGTGCTCGAACTCGCCCACGACACCGCCTACGGTCTGGCTGCCGCCGTCCACACCAAGAACCTCAACACCGCCATCCGCGTCTCCAACAGCCTGAAGGCCGGCACCGTCTGGGTCAACTGCTACAACCTAATCCACTGGGCTCTGCCATTCGGTGGTTACAAGGAGTCAGGAATTGGACGAGAATTGGGCGAGGCTGCGTTGGCGAACTATACCCAGAACAAGTCTGTCGCTATCAAGTTGACCTAATGTTGAGGAAATATCACAATAGCCCACCAAAGTTGAAGGCTAAATTATATATGGAGTTGGGATAGTCGTTTATGAGCAATATGAATTTCACTTTACTTTATTTAAAATACTTGATCGGGCTGTTCTGTGATCATGTGAATGATTAAATGCTCAGGCCTGAAACGGCCCTACAGACAAAGGTGGTTCCAAGATGAAAGATACGTGGATTGCTAACTGCAGGTGTCTCGTGATTCCAATTTCTTTGACGATGACCACGTTATTACGTGTGCGTAGATCTGTAGATGTCTGTCCCCGCCGATACACCCTGCATCAGAGAGACGTTACCAGCCTCTTCAACTTTGCCGATGATAAAATAACTTCAGTCACTGCCCCTTAGCATATGCTTGTTTCCACTGAATAGTCATGGTGAATTCCTATTACGTCGGCTCGAGCGGCGGTTGCTATCACATTGATGAATCCGCAGGGCCGCTGGATTCGTTGTTTAACTAGGAAGATAGGAAGCCTCCTGTTACTGTTCGGGCCAATCGACCGCTTGAGTTTCCCTGAGGCAGGTTTATGATGCGTGTCTCGTCGATCATATTGTTTCTTGGCAGTTGGAGTACAAGGGGATTTGAAAGACGAGTCCAACAGGGAGAAGGGTCATGCCCTCCCAATTTTCTCTTACAATACCACGCGGGCGAGGGAGAGCATCGCAGAAACACCAGTGTTAAGTGTTGATTAAAAATGGTTTATCCGATCGTAATGATTTACATAAATCTCGTCATCAATGCAGCGGGAGCCCACCTCCTCTTCCCAACCGCATGCAGCTCCTGTCTCCCAAGAATTTATCAATGGAATCTGTATCCTTTCTTTCCCTTGTAACATGAATGACCGACGCGCGCTACCAATAGACTTTGCTGCCAAAAGTTGATCCAGCCACCGTTTTCCTCTCTGCTCCTATTTTCGCCCTTCAGCCTGAGTAAAGCAATGTTTCGTCAACTCCCAATCTATGTTCTCATCTCCGCTCAAACATAAATTATTCATCTTGTAGAGCGGAGGGTATATGTGATATGCGAAGCAAAGTATGCACAAAAACCTCGGCCTCCCAGTTGCCACGGAATATTGCTTGTCGTTGACCTCCCTGTCTCAGCAAAGGATGGGTGGCGAGCCAGCCATCGCACCAAGACCACTCAGCCCACGCGCTGCCGCTTAATACCGCGATCGGGACTGCCATCCAGCCCCAGGTCATCTCGAGGAATCTCTTCCGTACCTGCGGGGCTTGGTGTGTTGGTGTTTCCTCCGTGAGCCATCGCTTGCCCAGGGTGGAGTGACTGATTATTGTGGGCTTGGTCCGTGTCGAGCGTAAAGTTGAAGTCATTGCCGTCGCCGCCGAAGTGGCTGTCGTTGAGAAACGCGTTGCTATCAAAGTACTGGTCGAGATCAACTTGCGGGGGGTCAAAATACGCATCGGCGCCCTCGCCAAGACCGGGTATATGTCCGGAGGGGCTCAGCGGTCCAAGCATACTGCCTAGCTCGCTGATTTTGGCGTCTTGTTCGCTCTGCAAGCGTTGCAGCTGGTCTAGGTCGACCTGGTTGGTGCTGATCTCGTTCAAAGACGGGGGCGCCATGGGTGGCTGCATAATCGGGGACAGTGATGGGGGAGGTATCGCTTCGGTGGGTGGAGGAGAAACGGAGGCAGAGGACATGGTCGGCATGGTCATATGGGGGTTTGAGGAGTGTGTACGGGGGACAGTGGGTGCCGCAGATACGGGAGTCGGCGCGGGCGTGCTTCGAGCAGAAGGCACAGATGAGGATTGACCCGCCATGAAGTTGACCAGCTTGCTTCTCTGGTCGTTGCTCAAAGTGTTGGGAGCATTTGCGACAAGTTCGGCCGCCTCGGGGAGATCCAAGCCGTGAGTGTTAGTCGCGTTGTGATCATTGATAATCTTCATCATCCGCTCGTGGGGATTTGTCTCGAGTTCTTGCCGCAGATTGGGAGAGGTTGCGTCCGCCGGAGAGCCGTCAACGAGTTCCGTGACATGGCCCATCTCAGGGTTGTTGTGTCCGACAGGCTGATATGCTGAGCTGGTGGGAGTAGAGGACGATCTGACAGATTGCGATCGATTGTTTTGGTTAGGGATGGGTGGAAGCAGTCCGCGAGCCTTCTTATGAGGTGTGCCATAGGTTGCGGGATCCATCTGCTGAATAAAGTCTCCAAGATCGACAACACTTCCATGCTGCGCAGGTTGCTGGTTCTGGCTCGTGATCATGCTCGAGATGATATCGCTCACATTCTGTGAATTGCCCTGATCCTCCAGTGTTTTCCGAAAGACGTTAGCCAGAAAGTTGAGGATGGCGTTGATCGAGTTCTGGTGACGGTCATGCTGTGTCTGAAACATGACAGCCTGGTTATACAGATCATTGTTATTCCGCTGCAGCTGGTTGATGGCACCGAGGATCAGCTTCTGTTGATCGCGCACCCTGTTCAGCTCCTCTCGTATCACTGTCATTTCCTTCTTTGGTAGCGGTTGTGATTCTCCTCCAGCTGGTAAAGACCGACCGGCCTGAGTATTCGAAGCACCCAGCCCTTGACCAAGTGTCTCCTCATTCATAACAATCTCCTCCTCACTGTCATTCTCGCCCTCGGCGTTTTTGCCGCCCTTTTTTGCCTTGCTGCCGCCCTTAGGTTTGTTGATAAGCCACAAAAGGTTGGGATGACCGCGCCGGAAGTAAGGATTAGAATACTCGCTTGGGCTCTTGTTTTTGCGCTCACTTGCCCGCATCGAGTTGTCCGAGAGCCCTACACGCTTGTGGAAGCCGTACATGTTGAGTTGGCGGACGAAGGACGCATAGTTGTTGTGCTTGAATAGCTCGGGGATCAGAGTTTTAGCAAACTCATCTTCATCTAGCACAATGAACGAGTCTCCCTTTTCCGACCATCGGATCAAGTCTTCGTTCTTTCGCTCCTCGAGAAAACTATCACGATTAGTTTTTGGAAGCACAAGTTTCAGTTGAAATCTTACCTGCTCAGCTTTTGCACAAATGGCGGGATCTGCTTGCGCTTCGCTTGCGACTCCCGCTTAGCCTTTTGCGCCATCTCCTCGAGAAGCTCAACGTTGTCCTGCTCAGGCACATTTTCGCCGGGGTTCTGCTGAAGAAGGGCGTGCTCATCCCCGTTATAATTTCCCCAGCCATCAACAGAGCCGTCAAAGTTCGTGCGAGGGTTAGTCGGTACCAGGGCACGATTCATCTGCCGTCGAGCGAGCGAGTTGGATGGCGTCGCCACGGGCGAAGGATATTGTGGCTGGGCCGGAACCAACCCGAACGAGTTGCCAGCGTGTGCATTTGTTTCCATCATGTTGTCCACCCCGTTTAACAAGCCTGAAGCATCATTCATCCCGTTCCACCTCAGCATCTGATCTCCAGCCACGTTTCCCGAGGCATATGGTTGCTGATGCTGCATTTGCTGCGGTAGAGGCATCATCGGCGATGCACCTGGCGCTGCTCGTTTTCTGGGATTGGGCGCAGACATGAATATGGGGTTGGAGAGATTTGCACTTCCGTATAACAGCCACTGGTCGATTTGAGATGTTTCTGGCACTCTCGATGCCTGATCTCGTTGGGTGAGATTCGAGGCTGCCAGTGTCCGGTTGCCTTGTTAAGTCCGCCTTGTGATCGATCCTTGCCAGAAAAACCTCACGCAATGTGTCCTCACAATATTCAGACCCGTGCGAGTCAATGCGAAAATACCAACACTTATGCAATCGCGTCGTGAGGGTGCGTTCGTATTAGGCGTTCAATAAGCGTTTCGGTAGGTGGTCGCGTTGGACTTTCGGAGATGATTGTGAAGGGCGCGTTTGATAGCACGTTTAAGTAATCGCACGAGCGCGTCGATGTTCGAACAGAATGGGGCTATTAAGCACAGCTCCGCTTCAAAGAGATTTGCCTAGGTGAAGCGTTGGTCGCGAAGAAAGGCACAGCCTCTCAGATTCGATCGCAGAGGAACAGCAATGGCCGGAACAAAGAACTTAAAGCGACCGTGGTCCGCCTTTATCAAATATATTGAAGCTCGCTGGATGATGCCTTAAGGCAAGCTTGGTACCTGATGCACGTCCAACAAAGTCGCGAAGATAGGCTCGGCAGTCTTGGTGTCGTGGAGTCTGTATTCTTTGTATCGTTCAAATCGAGGAGCGGGACGTATTGTGGACCAATTTGCCCATTCTGGATTCCAGTTATGAGGCGGCGCGCAGACCAGAGATATAAGCAATGAGCAACGCCGCTGGGATAATTCGTGTTGACGATGATGTTGGAGTTGGCGGTCGCGATATGGGTCCTTCGGAGCATATGGAGCGGGCGGACTTTCAGTTGTCAAATCTCTGCTGGCCAATCAGAGTTGAGCAGGAGACAGATTTCCACGTGATGGTAAGATTCAATGTCTCAGTTGATTCCGCCTCGCAGGACGTTAATAGCTTTGAACCTCTCTGTCGCATTAGGCGCTCCCTTTCAGCCTACTCAAGGGTTTTAGATAATCTTTGATTTTGTGTGAATAATTGGGTTTCTGCGTCAATTTTGACAAGCTGGCGGGCCATGAAAATTTCATCGTCATTGTGGGATCGGCACATCGTCAGTGTGGGGACTCTCCAGCGAACAAGCATTGGCGTCATGGTTAAGTTGAGATGGCAGGGGAATATCAAACCAGGACGACGATTATTACGGGGGTATAGTTACAGTGGCCATTCTTGCAGGCGATCTTACAATCCTTCAAGCCCTTATTTAATTATACAACAGCCAACTTCAGGCGTGATCCAACTTCAAGGAAAGGTATTCCTACTTGGCCCCTCTGCCTGCTAAAGACGCCGACTGGGCCATCTTGGCGTTCCTTGCTGCGTCTCGTGCTTGATCCCATGCCCTTCCCGTATTGCCTTGTCGTGCGTCCCGTTCAGCCCGCTTCTCCTCCTTAAGAGTTCGCGCTTTCTCGCGTGGGTCGATAACCACTAGTTCCTCCTCGCCCTTCTTGCGGTTCCTCAGGTCCTTGCCTAGCTTATCCGCCGCGAAGCTCAGGGAGTGTGACATCCAGCCCTCATCATCGCTCTCATCATTCTCCTGCTTGTCCCAAGAAGTGCAGCTTTGGCAGTTGGCAATGAAGTGCAAGTCACATAACTCGGCCTCGCCATCCCCTGCGGGAGCATCCCCGTCTTCTCCAGTGTTGGCACGTGGTGCAGGCTCGTTCTCCTTCTGTGGAGGTGCCTTTTCCAGTCTGGACTGAAATGCTTTCAGCATGCGTAGAGTCTTTGCGTCCTCATTTGCCGTTGTGTTGCTGGCTCCCGGCCTTCGCTTGCGAGCTCTGATAGATGTTTCGGGAATCATAGACTCCAATGTACTCTTCTTCTTCTTCTCCTCAGCGGGCTGCTCTGTGTGTATGGTCCGTCTCATTGACGCTTTCAGCGCTGCCATTTCCTCGTTGGCCTTCTCCAAGGCTGTCTTCTTTGGGGCCTCCGGTTCGGGTGATTCATACTCATCGTCGTGTCGTCGTGCAGGAGGGCTTTGTTTTTGTTCTGCTTCCGCGGATGGCTCCGATTTCCTCCTTTCTTGTTCTTCCTCTGTCGCGGCTGGCGCTTTGCTCTTTGGAGGTTCTGCTTTCTTTGTCTTTTTCTTTGCCGGCTTTTCTTTGGGTGCTTCGTCGTCGTCCTGAGCGTCTATGACGATCCTTGTATCGAACTTTGCTTTCTTCAACACCGGCATGTCATCGTCGCCCTCGTCGTCTCCGAAGCTAAGCAGTTGTTTGCCCCCCTTTCGCTTTTTCTTCTTGTCTTTTGAAGCAGTCGGTTTGCTAGACGTATGAACAGCGACTCGTGATCGCTTCTTCATGTCATCAAAGGGATTCACTAGGATCTCGACCCTTTCGATTTTGACGGGGTATGAGGGTCGTTCCGTTGCCTCGTCGACTTCCGCTTCGCCCATCTTGGCCAAATTGTATATTGTATCGCCAGCAATTCTACCAAACATGGTGTTCTTGCCGTTCAGCTCATCCGCCTTGTCTAGTGTGAAGAAGAACTGACTGCCGTTGGTATCAATGCGTGACTCGTTCGCCGAGCCCAACAGACCTCGGCGGTTGAACTTCAGGCGCGAATGGAATTCGTCCTTGAAATTGATTCCAGTCGGTCCTGCATTCTTTCCCTGGCGCTGATCCATGGGCCAGGGATCCAAGTCGCCGCTGAACGCGCCTCCATCGTATATTGACTCCCCTCCATTGCCCGTGCCTGTAGGGTCACCACCCTGCAGAATAAAGCCAGGCACCAATCGATGGAAGATTGTGTTGTCGTAGTAGCCATCAAGGGCTAGTTGTAGGAAGTTGCGACATGTCAACGGTGTCTGTTTCGCGAAGAGCTCAACAGATAATTCACCCCGGGTCGTGTGGATGATGACAGATCCAGTGGGTTGCGGCTCGAGATTATAGATCGCAGACATCTCGAATCCGTAGCCCTATGGTGCTTTAAGGTCGATCGCTCGTTGTCGGTGTCAAAGTCGAAAGCGCGTATGTAGAAGAATATGAAGAGGTCAAGCCAAGCTTGGTTGGAGCTCTCAAGGGTCCACTGTTATCGATAAGAGCCCGGTTGACCTAACCCAGAACGCCGCATGAACCAAACCTGACGTCAGGTATTCTGAGTTACATGTACCAACGATCAAACGACATTGAGCAAATATAGAGTGAGCACGATTTATTATTCATGGCAGAATGATTTAATAGCGTGCTTCTAGCGGACAAACAGTTTCCTAACAGACAGCAAATGCCCGTAACATTGTTTACCCCAGATCTAACCGATTTAATACCATTAGTCAATCTGGGTAACAAAGGGCCTTGGAACCTCAGCAAGACATCAACCGAAACAAAGGTGCATACGATAGCAGAGAAATCGAGGACATAGTCTGATCCTAGTGAAGGACATTACGTGTTTTTCTAGACTTTGGTTCATACAAGTAAATAAATTACCACCTCGGCTCACCGTCATCCTTCCCCAGGAACCAAGGGCAAACTCGCCTCCATTTCTTTGCAAATAGCTCGCCAGCCCCCAAAGCTGTCAGCGATGAATTCTAGACAAGGGCATTGACACAATCTGAAAGACTGGTTGGAGTGAGAATAGGTAAAGGATCGTGGAAGAAGCCAGCAAAACTTCTTTAGAGATTTCCGGGTATACAGTTTCAGTACAAAAAAAAAGCCAAAACATTCACCAGAAGTTCGTCTCTTAATCTAGCAACTGAGATACTCTAGTAAACCTGAAAACTTTCGACATAAAGGCCACTATTGAGAAGCTATCAATGCCGACAGATAACCCATGTAGCTATTGACGCCCAAGACTACCAACAGTCTTGTTTAATTTAATGCATTAAAGGCATCGATAACTAGTATTTTGGCTTCCTTATTTTTCAAGCGCACAAGTCGACCGTGAGCGATTCTGCGCTCTGCCACGCCCTGATGAACAACTGCTCTGCGGCCAATGAATGATTCCGCGATAGGATGGGAGTTTCACGCCGTAAAACTACTCGATATTCTGACCAGAGTGAGTGCGTTTAAACAGGCAATGATGTATTCATAATCTATATGGTAAAAGTGATGTAAGCTGAGGGTATCCATATCGAAGATGCTGATGGCTTAGACTTACGATATCCCGTCTTAACTCGCAATGGGGCGGGTCCTCATTGTCCAGACTTGACCTTTACTGTTCAGACTTCAGTTCAACTGTTCAATAGTTAAGTCCGTTCAGAGTTCAACGCGAGAACGGATATCCCATCAACAATGCAGCTATGGAACAATGCCTTTGTTCTTCAAAGTTACAATTAACGCCAAGAGATAATTATATATATATATCTTCCAGTCTCTACATCAATTGATCTGTACCATCATTGATCAGGCTGCTAACAACATCTTCAATCGAACAAATCAACATCGCCAAGCTGGTCTAGGCGATAGAGAAACGAGATCTGAAGATACCGTACAGCACTGAAACCCCTATCCTGTCACTTCCTAATTATCCTCCTCGACGTTCCGTCATATACTCCACTGTGTATATTCAACATGGCTTCGACTGGAAAGTTAAGAGTCTGTGTTCCCCTGAACCAAGACGTTGATCCAGATCGCATCACTATCCACCTCAACATCCAATCCGTGAGTAAGTGGCGACTAGGCCTCGGGCTCGACGCCAAGGAGGAGGAGAAAGAACGCAAGGAACGGAGGAAGTGGCAGTTCTCCAACCTCGACGAAATGGGCTTTCTGATAGAGCATCGGCGCGCCAGAGAGCCAGCGCCCATGTCACAGATGAGGGTGGTTGAAACAGAAAGCCCTCCGAAAAGCAGCACGCCTACCGTCTCCAGCCAGACAAACTCTCCCGAGAGAAAAGGGTTATCTACCACCAGTAGCCCGGCGTACACTCTGGAAGAGTTTGAGCTCTTTGGTCGGACCGATGACTTTGGTGCCGTGGACGCCGAAGTACTGGAGCAGCGGCTTCGGACGCTCAAGATCCTCGAAGGTAAGTTGACCCCTCCCCCTGACCGTAGCTACTCAGGCCAGTTCGCCAAAGATTTCGAAGCCATTGCGTGCAAGGAGGTCCGGGATAAGCGAGAGCGTGCGCGAGCAGTACGCTTTCTCCGTAACGCCCGACTAACCCCTGCGTCGAAGGGTGGCCTCCAGGGATGGAAATTCCTGCGCGATATCATCCTCGACGGTCTTGCGGATGCTGATGCCATGCGATTTCCCGCATGGCATGTGGAGCAGCGAGCCTATCTGCTCTCTCTTGAAACCAGGGGCGATTGGATGGTTGCGAGTAAGGTACGCAACCTCGATGCGTGCTCCAAGAGTGAACTGCTAAAGCTCATGCAGGGGGTCCAGGACCGAGGATGGCGAGATGTAATTTGGGTGGCCAACCTAGGTGAGGACATTCCTTACAGGTATATTGATGACAACGGTGTAACTGATAAGGCGGATATGACTTGGGGTGGTGCATGATCTGATCATGAATATTCAACGTTCGCGTCCGGGTAATAGGTAGGTTCAGAACATAGGTAAGACAATAAAATTGCATTCCTGCCCCTCGCATCGCTTTAGTTGTTAACCGTGAATAGGTGGTATGATTTTCCGGGCATCCATACCACATAGGCTGTAATTAGTTGAGCCGATGAGTCCTCAGTGACGCAGGTAGTTGGTGTCCCACCGTAACTGATCTCGCTGACCTCCCAGGCTAGCCAACGGAAGGGGTATTGGGGACGCCATTCTTCAAGAAATCAACCGGCAATTGGATTGGCATGAACCGTCACTTTCTCGATCCGAACGGGTTCCTTGGGTCTGTTCTTCCGGTCAACCTCGACGGTCTCCATCTTAGCCAGCGTCGCTAAGCCCTCGTCTCCAATGACGCGTCCAAACACCGTATTCTGGCCGTCCAGGTGCGGTGCCTTGTCGAAAGTAATGAAGAACTGCGATCCATTTGTTCCGGGGCCCTTGTTTGCCATGGAGACTACACCCCTCGCGCCGTGTCGTAGTGCCGGTCGGATCTCGTCGTCAAACGCGCCTCCCCATATGCTGCGGCCGCCCTTAGGGTTCTCTGGAGGATTGGGCGTCGCGGGCGCGCCCGTTTGTGCCATAAACTTAGGGATGAGTCGGTGGAAGGGCGATTCATCGTAGTAACCGGACGCGCAGAGTGCGAGAAAGTTCTGATCAAGTGTGGTTAGTCGAAGCGCGTGACAAGGCTGGGATTATGGACGATGGGCTAGTAACATACCTCGGCAGTCTTGGGGACGCTCTCGCAGTAGACCTCGATCTTGATGTCGCCGTGCGACGTGTGTAATGTGACGGACATTGGGTATGCTGGTGGATTGTATGGTGATGTCTGAGCAAGGTTGGTGGACTCCCATGCGGAATAGTTTATCGCACCAAGTTTAGCTCCACCCTGCAAGGTACGAAACGGACATGCCAGCCAAGACATGGAATCACAGATGCACTAATAAAGTACGAGTCTGAAAATAGGAATCGGAGTTGATGAACCGTGTGCTTTTTTGTTTTTATATAATTGTCAGGCTATGTAGTAGGCAGGAAGCCATTCATATTTACTGTCTGGTGCAAACCTCATCCTTATCTTTCCTTCACCAGTATTTGTACCCTTACCTAGTCAGGTATTAAGGTGGCCGTATGCTAAGTTAGGATGATGCTTTGATTGGGATTACTTACTATAGTAAATTCTCAAGACATCTCAGGCCAGACGATAATCTTTTCCCGGGGGGGTTTGACCGATTCTACTTAGCCATCAAACAGGATGGATGTGCTACGTATCATCTTGATGCACTTCACAGCCATAAACTGTGAATGCCAACGAGTGTGGACAAGCATGCTACTCATTTGATCACATATGGATCTAAGTCCACACTCAGATTCTGCTGCGAAGCTCAACCTTTACTCAGCCGCCTATCGCTTCATCAAACAGAACGTACCACAAGCCTCTTTCAGCACCAAGGGTTACCTTGCCGTCTCGAAGCTCACAAATATGTTCTTGAACCTCAGGAATAGTGTCTAAGGATATAGTATGGAAGCCCGATACCACACTAGCTATAATGCTTTACATGATAGTGGGAGGATCAACACACGAGTGCACCATAGTGAGCCGGGCATTGTGCTACTTACCTAAACATATATAAGTTATCAAACATTTACCGACTGTGTAATTATACAGTTTGCTATCATTGGAAACTAGGAATTGGTACTCTGTATCCGTACAGCGATAATTAGTCTAATTAATGGTATGCTACTTTACCTCCTAAGACAGGGTTATAATCTCTTTCTCCAGGACGTTAAATTTCCTTCACTCGTGCGGCATCCTAGGCGAGAAGGTGCATGATAATAGGCTCAGTCTCGTAATCACCGTGCAACTTGGTAAACATGCTGGGAAAATTTCGAAGTGCTGACCAATTCTATGGATATGTTTCGAGGCTCACGATGATAGGTTTTGGTGTTTATCTGACAATTCTTGCCAGCCAATCCAGTGCAGTTTCTACAGTTCTACAAACACCTTCAGCCTTATTGCTTTAATCCTGATATGGTAACACAGTGGCTTATACCTCCCCATCCGCTAGACACAGCCGCACGAGCCTCAACGACCAACCGTTGAGCAGAAGTGGCTCGTGCATATCTAGTTAGTCTGGACCGGCCTCATTTCCAATACCACACGCCCCCTCCAACTTTAACATGTAATTTGCGAATATCGGCACTTACACATCATCCATATATTAGTTCAAGTTGGCTGTGAAAAGACGGTGTGAGACGCGGCTGTTGTTTGTTGTTCGTTACGATCTTTAATTTCCGTCAGCCACACGTGGAACGGCCTAGTGACATCTCTCTGAGTGGCCCCTGTTGTCCGGTTCCTGGCATTTCTCGGCCGAGGTGGCTTGTGATGAAATGGTGTTACCCTATATCTATGTCTGAAGTTTCCGCAAATTGTCGAGGGATTGCTTCCTTATCGAACGTGATTATTTTGGTTGTCAGTTACTGTGTATGGAGTATTGTGTAATCTTTTTACTATTGTCAAACAGCTGCCGTTGGCCCTGGTGGAAGCAAACTCATGTTATCGGCGTATGTTACATAGCTTTAATCTAAACGGTCGGTTGGGAATTATTCACACTCCTCCAGCGACACAAAAGGTAGAAGTGAAAGGAATAGGAATCAATAGGACTTACTGATAGGTCGATGTACCCGATCAATAGATAAGTAAGGAACGTACTAATACCTTTAGGACCTACAAGTAATGCCCCGTAGTTACGAACACCAGTAATAGTGTCAAGGGTGAAAATGGCGATACTTGGCGAAACCACCGCCCCATAATGGTGCGCATGACCTCCCCCAATTAAACAGGATGAATAGATACCGGGAAAGTTATTTCACATAGGAGACATGCATGCCATAGTCGTCCCGAAATCCACCGCCCCGGCTGCTGGTATCAAGGAATGATGGCGCTCCTGGAATTCGACCAGTGCACAACACCTTACCCAGGTACCAGGAATGCCCCGAGCCGATATATGCACATCATCATTTGGAAGGAAGGACTCTGATACATAAAACAAAACCAAATGATCAGCACGGGTTCCAGAGTAAGGAGGGGGCGACACTAGGAATATTATGCAATTCCTGCAACGTTCAGGAGTAACGTTAGATGGCATGAAACCAGCCCTGATCAGTAACCAGTTAGCACACCACTGTAGCATACTATGCTTTGCCCTTGCGTGCGCTATCTGCCGTGCGTTCAAGCGCGTCCTTTCTAGTCAGGGGCTCGAGATTGAAAACGGGTGAGGCCGTTGCAAAGGCGATGGATGGCCAGCTGAAGCTTCTTCATTGCAAACTCAAGATTGCAGCCTCTCCACGCAGGAGATTTCGTGACGTCACTGGTCCAACCAACTTCCGCTCCATCATCGTTCTCCTGTCAACCGTGCTGGAGTCAAACGAGTTGCGATACCGGCACTCGAAGACTCATTGACCGGAATGGACACAAATGCGAAGCAGAACCTTGAAGTTGGGGAAAATTTTACTCATTTTTTTTGTTTGCCCGTTACGGCAACTATGTATACACAGGACTGGGGTCGGGAGAATGTATCGGAGAGAACTAGCCTACTCCGTAGATCCAAACAAGACACAATCAGTGCCGAAATCCCTCCCCCGGGATAACGTGTGTGACGCCGTGTTGGCCATCCCAGCTATGTTTCATTATCCCTCATCCATCTTTCGAAAGAATTATGCAGACGGTACGCTGCAGTTGCGAAGAGTAGGCCCGCCTCATCGTACCAGACTGAGGTCAGACTCCATGGTCCCTCTTTCAAAAACAAAACAAAAAAACCCTCCCATAGCCTGTTTCTTCCATTCGCGGGGTATCCTTTCCGTCGCAGAGGGACCTGGATCAGTGCATTCTCGGTCTTCCCTAGTTCCGTATCGAGGTTGACCAAGCCCTCTGTAATCTATTCCGTCGATTCCTCCGAGTCGTGACCCTTGTTTATTCGCGTGGATCTCTTCGGTATGAGGACCACTTCCACGCCGGGAAGGCAAGTTGCG
The DNA here is from genome assembly GCA_017140175.1 of Fusarium staphyleae. Lineage (NCBI taxonomy): Eukaryota > Fungi > Ascomycota > Sordariomycetes > Hypocreales > Nectriaceae > Fusarium > Fusarium staphyleae. Next base: position 58,739 of record JADDON010000008.1, on the reverse strand, counting down.
TAGGGTCTGAAAATGAAAATAATTGCTGGAAATGTGAATGGGTATGATCCGCGTGTTCCTTTTTTTTCTGGTGCCGCAAGACTTGATGAAATTTTGAATTGTAAGGAAAATGAGAAACAGTCGCTAAATGCCAAAAAAAAATTGTTGGTAGATCATTCTGTTGTGCAACCATGCAATGGATTCGAACGTATGGTAGAATGTCGGGTGAAGGGATCGTGTGATGCTGCCTGGTTTTAGGCGGTAATGAGGCTCGGGTCAGTTGGTATGGTGCCATGCCCAACTCAGTCACTAATAGACCTATCATTGGTTTACACCATGTTGGCCCATGAAGCCAGTGTACTGGTGATGTTGACCGTACATGGCAGCGTGATGTTGAGGTGTGGGCGTCACGGGACATCGCGGAGGCATGCCGTACGAGTCCTTGGGCATGTTATGGTTGCCGACTAAGCAGTTGCCATCAGGCGTGATCGGAGGAGTAAGGTAGCCGTCGAACCCCATCATCGCCGTGTGGCCCTTCTGGGGGGTGCTGTAGATGTTGCTAGTATGCTTATTGATGGGTTCTAGCTGAGGGGTGGGAGGGTTCGCAGCTCGACGGGCGATGGCAGCCTGCTCAGCCATAAAGTCGGCAAGCTTCTGCGACACTCGGGACATGTTAGGCGTAGAGTACTTGCGAGCCAGGGTAGGTGAGGGCTGGTGAAGGTGATGGGAGAGGGTCAGTAGCGTCATATTCTCAGTGTGGTCCCATTCTCCGTCGTTGGCTTCAGATCGGCCGAGGATAGCTCGCGCAAGGGCGAGAGAAGATCGTGCCATGATGGAAGGCTTGGTCGAGACAAAGTCGCGGTGGTAGAGTGCGATCTCGCAGAGATATGCCGCCATATTCTCAACCTCCTTATCATCCCCCTCCTCCGCAACCATCAGTTGTGTGAAGAAGTCAACGGAAGGGTGTCCGATGATCCAGTCCAGAGTGTTGAGAACATGCATCTCCATCTGTGTGAACATGCCAGCATCGTAGAGTCCGCAGCACATGTTGTTAAGCTCGTGAATCTGTGGAACGCGATCCTTCTTGTCCCCGTACTTGGCGGCAATTAATAGAGCGGCACACCCAACCAACTGGTAGTGTTGCTTATATACGACTCGCTTCGAGCAGTATCGGTCCAGAAGGTTGACGGTGAGAAAGAGAGTCTCGGGCAGGAGGGCGAAGGCAGCGTGAGCCTCGATCAGAAAGTCGATTAGGTAGGGTCGCATAAACCATTGGATCTCGCGCTGCATGTCGATAAGGGAAGCATCGGGAAGAGTTTCGTCCTGTTATCAGTTAGCAAATCAGACACACAGCAATGTGGTTAAGGCCTGAACATGCCTCCATTTGTTGCATGTGCTGCATGATATCCTCTAGGTACTCATCGCCTGCCAATCGTGAGAGCTCGCCGGCAACGATATCTTGACGTTGGCGGGCCATCATCTTGGCTGCTTCTTGGGCCGTGATTCTCTGATGATGAGGTTCATCGGACTCGACGAAAAAGGTACTGTCGTGTTGATACGCCATGTTGAGTGGTGGGTGGGTGACTGTATCAAAAGGCGGGAACGTGGCGAGATTAGACTCGGGTGGCTGATGTTAAATGAGAGACTGATCGGTTCACCAGGAATCTCGTGATCGGAAATAGATCAAAGAGCGATAGAGTTCGGATGTGTGAATGAGCGAAGCACACCGAAGGATTAGGTTATTAAGATATTAAAGAACGTGGTAGAAAAAAAAACCCGAAAAGAGTGATCGTGGCTGGTAATGAGACCAGGAGCATGTAGATGCCTAGTCGGTGGAGGCAAAGAAAGGGATTGGAAAGGGGGTCGTATAAGAGATCGATTGAAGGGCTCTAGAAACGTCAAGTGCGTCAGTATGAGATTCTATGCTAGTATGATCTCGATGCTGCCAAGACAGAGGCTAAATGACCCTATGAATAAAGCCACGATCTCTTCAACGGACTATCCCTTGGGCGACAGGGACGGCTGGCACGAGGGATCCAGATGATTGGCACGAGTGTCGTATCAAGGGGAGAGGGAGGCTTACCGCCGCAGCTCGGGGAGGTAGACAAGGCTCAGTCGAAGTGAGACAGTCCCTTGAGATTGAGTGGGAACAACGAGCTAACGTCTCCCACGGGGCAATGCTCGAGGATGTAAAGCGTGATGGTTGTGGAGAGGATAACGGTATGCGGCTGAGGGACTCTCGGCATGCAACTAGGAGAGATCAGAATCGCTGACCCAACCTCAGGACCCTTAATAGAAGACCTACCTTCTTCACGCTCTTGACACTTTTGAGAATCTGGATATCGGACACCGAGTAGAGACAGCGATATGACCGTGGACACTGTTCGGTGTGAATTTTCGAATTGCAATCTCTAATACTTCAATACGAAGCGAGATGAGGCTCGAGATTGAGGTCGTCAACTCGCCGCGGAGTTTTCTACCCTGGTGGTCGAAGGGGCGTTCGAGAATTGGCAACTAGTCAAAAGACCAGTTTCGGGAAGGGCAAAGGATATCGCTTCGTGTTCACGAAGGGAGCAGGTGCTTCGATAGGCGTCGGCGTTGGCGGGAGGGAGTGGATGAAACTGGAATTCCTGATCAAGGAACCAAGGAATTTTGCAGGAGTCCAAGGAGAAGCTGGAGGGAAGGTCACGGAGGGCGGTAGAGAAAAGTGAAATACCAGCAAAGGTCTTTTGATTCACTTTTTTCAGTCCGGCCTGTATTTGGTCCCGTCTCACAGCTTTGAGATCCTGGCCTTTAATAGGGCAGGAGGTGGGCTTTGAGGGAGAGATGTCGAGCGAAAGCCCAGGTGAATATTCTCCTCGTCCCAAGCGCGTCTTCAGGCCTACTGTGATGGAGTCAGGAGGAAGACGGAATGAGAGTTGAGGGAATGAATGGTTAGGGAAGAAGGAGAGGAAGGGAGAGGAGGGAGGTTGCGGGATGAAGAGGTAGGAGGAGGATGGAGAAGAGGGAAAAGGACTGGGCAAGAGGTACACCAGTAGTTTTAACGGAGATACACCTGCAGATTGGGGGGAGGGGGGGGGGAGTGGCCAGCAGACGCAGCACCAGCAGCAACCAGAAAGTAGCCTCTGCCAGAACCTAGCTTTGACCTTGGTTTTTCTGGGACGGGTACCGGTTGCGGGTACGGTACGGAGACATTAACCAGGTACCTGTGCGCTGGGCAACAGCGGGCGGAGATACCTTTGGGCGGCCCCTGCTAGGAGGCCACCAGGAGTCACACACCCACGGCCACGGGCGCGAGCCCACCACGAGGGGAGCCACAGGAAGCCAAAGAACTGCTCTACCCAGGATGGATCCTGGCACTCCTTCGAGTGAGAGAGAGAGAAGAAAGCTTTGGCCTGCTTGGCTCTTTACTCAATCTCTTTCCTCCTGGCTTCTCCCAAGGGTGGGATCTCGAATGAAACTCCCGCGACACGGTACAAGATCCCCCGGGGCTGCGCTACGCTACCTTGACCTCACCACTCCCGAGCATCACGCACCTCATCCAAGGAACGCTCTCGGGGGCTGGGCTAAAGGCAATGGTAGGTAGCTTGGGGCTTGGAGGGGGTTCGGGGGTGAGGGCAGCGAAAGCAAGCATAAGCATGGGGCATGGGGGCGTGCAAGGTACAGGACTGGCCCTCGGGCGGACACCAATAATACGTACCTGGCTTGGCTTGGGGAGAAGCGTGTGAAGCGTGTATGAAGCGTGTGAGCACCGAGTTGTGCCAATTGTGTCGTGTCGTAGCGTGTTCTGTCTCTCGGCTGGGGAAATCCGGCCTAGGCTGGGCGCAAGGATCCGCGCGCGGGTGCGATGGTGATGTGCGTGCGAAAGATGTATGTAAGAAAGGTTGGCGATGTCCGCGTAAAGGCTAGTTGTTTGAGGACAAGTGATGTTGAAGAAGAAGTACTTTGGTGATGATCGCGAGACGAGGATGGAATTGGAGGTTACTGTCACTTATGAATCGAGTACGTACATGGCTGCATAGAGACAATAGGTGGTACAGAACGAGGTTTCACCATTCACGATGAGAGTGAGAAAAAAAAAAAGTGAGAAAAAAGTGAGAATGAATAGACCCGTAGCTTGATTCAAGCTGGACTGCGGAATGAGAGGCGCTTGGTGGTGAGATATAGCCTCCTCACATTCAACACGCAGTGCCAGCGGCCGGCCGAGTCCGCAGCATGATTTGTTGACCTCTGGCTCACTTTCCTTGCTGATATATGGCCGTTATTGAATACCGCCCTATTCAGGAGACCACGACATATTGTTTGTTTAGAAATCTGCATCCGTGGCCGCTCAGAGGCCCTGTTGAGCGAGGCCACAGGCGGCCCGTCATCCAGTCTATGATATGGATGGATTGTCGTGCATGTGCCCGGGCATCCATTCAATGGCCGAGCGTAGGCTCACTACAGCGAGTCGGCCGACAGCCAGACGTAAAGGACCGTCGCATTAACAGCACACACCTTTGTCATAGGGTCTCAACTCTACTATCGCAGTCAAAACATTGAGGCGTTTTGATGCGGAAAAAAAGAATGGACGACGGCCTCGGCGCCGTGACCTCGTTCCGGCCCTCAAAGCCATTGTTGCGATTGTAGGCCGGTAAGCGTCCGCCGTGGCACCGGCATGACATTATCGTCATCTCTATATCAATACTACCCATCTGAGGTGGCCATAGACTATTGAGATGCCCCCCGATGTAGCGAGATCTGTCAGTCCATGTTCGCTTCCTCGGATACGAAGCAACTCTCTTGGTCCATCTCAAACCTCCAGCATGGGCTGACCCCTACGGAGAGCAGGTTACCCAGCTCCACGCTTTTGCGCTCCAACGGAGCTCCGGCTGCCCGTCACGTAGACAACGTCCCATAGTTAGCAGGTGGGATAGCTCGCTCCCGAGACTTGTTGGACTCTAATGTCCGTCCCGTCCAGAATGTGCTACCGTTGCCCGGCGCAGCTAATGCGCGCCCATGGATCTATCATCGATGAACTGCCCTGCCCAGCTTTGCCTTTTGCACCGCCTGACTAGTGAACCAAGAGAACGCGATCCCATTCTCGCGTCCCATCTCCATTTCTCGTCTCTCGACAACCGTGTCGTTCCCCAGTGTCGCCAATCCATACCGACGCGGCACCTGCGCGACCAGGCTAGATCGACTCCTTCTATGACTCTCTGGAGTTGACTGCTCAGACAGCCCAGTTTCCCATACCGGCGATGGAAGGGGTTTCCTGTGGGTTCAGGGCGCCGTCAGACAAGAGTCTGGGCCTATCGCATCCAGCCAGAGCCATCTATCAACTCGAGGCTCAAGAAGCCACAAGTCCTGCTCCTAGCTCAGTGGTTGTCCGCTATCGCGTTGCTTCTCAGATTTCCCCATCTAAAAGCCAATCATTTGCCTCTGTTGCGCCTCTGCATCGAATCGAGCCAAAGCCAATTAATCATGCATGTCATGATGAGCTCTCCCTCACATCCTTTGCCTCCTCATTAGTAGTAATCCATACCCGTTGCGCGTCCATCTTCACATTTACCTGCTCTGGATCCAATATATCCACTGGACTACAGGCCACTAGACAAGCCCTGGGACGTTCGGCTGTGCCCTTGCGCTATGGTGGTGCAGCATCTGGAGACGCACGCAGCTCTGGCTGTCATTTGTACATGATTGTCGTCGACTCTAACTGTGAATGCTGGTATCAGTCGGACGTCGATTCGCGCGCCATGCTCGCGTTGCCTGGCTCAGGGGGCGGACCGGCCGATTCTATGTACACGCTCCAGTCGTGAGACGTTGTCGGATTTTTGCCCTGCTTGAACCCTTGGATCCTGGAATACGGAGCATCTCTGCAGAAAGAAGCCTTGCCTCATCCATTGCCAAGGCCCTCTTGCGGTGAACGGATCGTTCATTCGCTAGGCGTGCTTCTCTCACTCCCCGCTCTCGTCAACACCATTCACAAATTTGTCCATATTCGCATAACACTGAAAGTCAATTTAGCAACGGACACCCACCGCCCAAAGCAACGAGCCTCTGGAGATGAGTTGTCAGGTCTCGCCATCAAGATCGTTGCCCCTTTTAACATGCCGAATATAGCACCGGACTTGTGATAGTTACTAACTAAATGCCCGTTCCCTGAAGCGAGCCGCAAACCTCTTGTCGCAAACAAGTGAGATGACCGATGCTCATCCTGTTACGCCTCGTACAGCGTGGGACCCAGTCCACGGACGATCTTTGTTTCCTCTGCCCCTTTCATCCATGTATCGCGGGTATAATCCTTTGCTAGTAAAAGGAGGTGCTTGGGGTTCGAGAGTAGTTAATTAACCAAGCTTCCGCTTTTTACTAATTAACCTCAACAAACGTGGTGCCGGCTGCGTGTCCACTGGCGGAATTGCTAGATGTCAGCTCAATGTTCATAGCGAAGGTGGTGGTAAGGTAGCGTTGTACATCGGGTGGGTTTTCAGGAGTTGCTGCATAGCATCACCTCGCATGTACTCCGTAATCACCGATAGCCAGTTCCCGTCTGCCAGAATGATCCATGGATTCAGCTCCTCTCAACATGTTTTCTTCGCTGCCTGCGAACGACGTATTTTGCAGCCTATTAACCGAGACATGCCAATCTTTCCTTTCCTGTGCGCACAACAGCGTCGACAGTGTCCAGTCCTTCTACTGCAAGAACTGCTCATTTCCATCCCATGGCGCCTTTTACTGCTGCAAGGGAAGTAGAAATCCCGGTCCTCCCCCACAACGCGAACGAAGGGTCCCCACGCCTGAGGATGCACTACACTTGTACAATTGGCACGCATAGGCGGGCACAATGCCGTTGTGTAGGAAGTGACGCAGTCATGCCGTGCTCTTGTATATGCACTTATTAATGTGCAGATGTCGATAGTTGGCATAGAAGTTAAGCCTCCACAGGTTGCCTAGCTGATTGCCGTAGGCGGTGGCTCAGATCGCCTAACTCAAGCCAGGCACGGGACTGCTAAACTGACGCCGAGTCAACGATATCGTTAATTCTCCGTACGTAGCATAAGATAGGAATGCTCCGTATCGTCGAGGTTAAAACCTGTATTTGTGAATGCTTTGTCACATGAGACTGATACCGACTCAACGTCTGTGAAACAAAATCTCAGCCGCTCGTGCTCGGTGACACCCGCGTAGACTCAAATCCTGGATGTGATGCGGTTCAAACTCATACTGACATTCTCACCAGGTTGTAAGAAGAATCTTCTCCTAACTAGTTCGTCAACCCCCATCGCTTGGGTCGTAAGTCAGGAACTAGGTTGATGGCGTACAATATGTAGTTAGACACGAATAGATCATCAAGAAACAAGTCTTTCTCTTTAATAATCCACCAGGCACGCGACCAGGCACGACAAGTACACGACTACATGGGCGACGAATAGGCCCAAAAGCCGGCATCGTCAAATGGTAGAAAAAAGTAACACATACACGTCCAGGCCCGCGCCCCTTTAAACCCGTCACTCCTCTCATCTCTTATCGCGTGGGTTGAGCGCGCCCGCGTTTAATGGCGACGCAGCTACTCGGCGGCCAATGGGAAGGCGTACACGCGCACCTCATGAGACTTTGGGGTCAGCGCATTTTCAATGAGCCGGACCCAGGTGGCTGGGCGAACGAGAGAGCGTGGAAAGACAGGGCAAGATGAGATGGAGACATGCTAAGTTTAGTGGCCGGCACCATGGGAACCCTCTGGACAGAAAAGGCTCGGGAACAACGAAGATGACATCTGGATCGACAATTTTCTGATATCCGCCGAGCTACGGAGTACACGAGAGTAGTATATGCAGAGCGAAATTGAGGCAAGATGAGATACTCGATGGGAAATTGGACAGAGATCCGGATAAGCAGGGAGGTGAGTGAAAGGAGGCTCTCCGAGAGGCCGAGTAAGAAGTGCACCGTCTCGTACGGAGTAGTAGTAGTGGATGAGACAAGTGATAGCTTCATGCCGCGGCGCCCGATCTTGAAATCTTTTCTGTCACCACCTTTTCTCTCACTTCTCATATGCGCCGGCCGGCGCCAGTGAGGGGTAGCCCCAGGAACCGCGTCCGGGCCCCCCTGGCGGTTCCCGACACGGAGGGTCAAGATACCCAGATCTGTGAATCATGGGTTAATTTGGCGTGTGGTGTGCCATCTTTGATGCAGATCCTCCCATCCCCATTCTTCGCCCATGATACTTTTTCTTGGAGTTGTAATTGTATGATTAGGGGACTTGGCCATCCGGGATCATTGTGTCTGGCCAAGCATTTGCAGTTGCCGTCCGAATCCATTGTTGTCTACAGAGTACTCCGTATCACAACCTAATCGTGAACTAGGTAGTTATAATTACTACCATGTCTCAGCCAAGTTCAAGCTGCTAGAGGATCACATCGACAGATCCGTGTAGCTTGAACTCTGTTCTGTCACTCGCACGCTGTCCGATCAAGCTGTCCAAGGATCGTCTCTGCGAGTTGTCGTCAGAGGGCTGGCTTCCTTGTAGAGGACACTGGCGAACGAGACCCCTCACCAAGGAACAAGTAAGCTGGAGGCGAAAGGTCGGCGACCACCACAATGACCTCGAAATGCGGCCTTGATCTGGATGTAATTATTGTCTCTTTTGTATTGATCCTCCTATATGCGGCACTTCGGCCCAAGACAACACCGCGAAACAAAGGCCAGATCAAGGTGGCCGAAATAACGACCCAAGCCACGTTTACAGGAAGCTACAGGAGCCACTACTTTATGTCGATCAGCCATGTGTAAAACAGGAGAAACATCTATGACATTATCAAACCAGTCCCATGGGTAAAATCTCTCTTTGTGTTCCTGAATTTCACAACCACATTCTGAACGGCCATTGAAGGTCTGGCCCGGCCTGTCCTCCTGTAGTCATGTCTGAATCTCGTAGGCCTCATATCGTACCATGCCTCGCAACTGGTGGCTTCTGGCACCGGCATTAGTGCTCTCGTAGTGCCCGTCGTCGTTACGCTAAAGTTACTGGCACCGCACTCGGCCTGGTTGTGTCCGGAGACAACACAACGAGTGGCTTTTTGTTCGTCGAATATCCGTGCGTCAATGTTCCGAATATTCCGCTTCAATGTGCGGCAGAACAAAGTGCTTTGTGATCGTCTCCGAGCCAACCAAGACACCTTTCTTCTTTCAGCTCGAAGGCCTCAATGGTGAGCAATGCCCTACTTTGAAAACAATGCATGTTTCCCTTCTCCCTCACATCAAAAATCTAGAAATGTGACGTATGATAACTTTGCCATTGGAGGATGCCGAGCCATAGCTGGGACAGGCGTGTAAATTTAGTGCACTTAGCTCAGTGGGCTGTAACCACTTAAGTTAAACCTAGGCTAGCTAGCCTCTGCCCCGCATTTTCTTCCAGAGTTGGTTGCCTTTCAAGGATTTGTGAGTCTTGCCTCAACTATCTCAGAATTATTGCCTGTGAGTAGCAGCCTTATTCAACAGTCTCGTCTCTAGGCGAGTCGGGGAGGTTTCGGGCGCTTTGTAGTTCTGTGCTCACAGCTGATATATTATAACCACCATTTCTTGTTGCAATGCCGGGAAACGGTCGGGATTCACAAGAGCCGCAGTCACCCGTAAGTACTCCGAACGCCCGGTGGCCTGTCATATGTCGTCGCATCAGTTTCCGTTTTGAATGGTTGACGATTCCAATGGGACCCTGGCAACTTTCGTCGCGGGATCCCAAGAAGCCACGGGCATGCATCAGACTTGCATACCTAGTCACCTCTCATGTCGTGCTGTCACATCTTGTCAATTCCAATCGGAGGCCCTAGTTGTGTACTGGTACGTCAGGATGTGCAAGCACTTTATGAGCCTTTCATGCCAGATGTCATGATCTTGAGGCATCCCCTCTCCTGACCCGGGGTAAGAACAGACGGCTCCAGCTGTGGATTTGGTATCAAAGTCTTAGTCGTCGTAGCCTGTCGTGTTACTTTGAGCCGCCTTGTCCTTGCTGCGACTACTGCAGAGTCTGGGGGTGCGAGACACCACCGCCTTGGAATAGTTGCTCAATTCTGGCGTCAACGATATCATTTAGAGCTGATCTTGCTGATTCCTGTTTCTTCTAGGGATGGACATCATCCCTCGCCTCGCCCTCGCCTCGATGTGTTGCAGCGTCCACAATCTCCGCCTCTATCGCACGAATGACGCCTATGCCGAGAACCACTCCTCTTGCTGACACGCCTGTAACTGGACTGAGACCTTTAACTTCAACCCGGTCCCTGTTGTCGCCCCCATCCCCAACCCCGTTGCCCAGGACCGTGTCTTGCGTCTGGCGGTATAGACGCGCAGGCTCTCGAGATGATTTGCAGCTCGCAACACGTCCCACGTACATGGGTTGCTGCGAGACGCGTGAGGTTGGAGCCACCGACAGAGCAAATCGTGAGGTGAGAAAAATTCATCAACGCCCGACGCCCGATTCAAGGCTGGGCAAAACGGAGTTTTCTACGGGATCTGCCTCGGCTGCTCCATTGCACTGCAGGACCCTCCGCCGCCGATTTTTTCTACAACGAAGCTGTCACCACCGCCCATAAGCTGCAGGGCCTGCACTACATTCGATACTGTACTCCGTACGTACTTGGTCATTGACGGATGCTGCGGTTCTGTGGTGCAAGGACCAGTCAAATTAGGCTGGGTCCAACAATACCAGGCTAAAAAGGCCCCCGTCCCATTGCCTGTAACAAGAAATAACGGAGGATAACCCCCCTCTCGAATTATCAACAGCATGGCTGTCGTTGGCTGAATCCGTCGAGATCTCCAGAGCCCACCGGAGAATCTTTACCCTCCAAGGATCAAAGCGCCGTCCGAGGCGACTGGTAGATGCCACCAAGTGGTTCGGAGTGGATTTCTTCGTTCCCGCAGCCGGCCCGCGACGATGCACTCGTCCCACTCCGAGATGAAGAGAAGACTCTTCTGACTCGTCCCCAACCACACTACAAATTTGCGGCTCTAGAGACTCAACACGCCTTGCACAAAACTGACGCGGGTGCACGTGCCTAGAGCCACTACTTTGACCACGCTAAGCGCGCCATGTTCGAGAAGCCTTCCACAGAGTGGAGCCCCCTGGTGTAAGTGACGACAGCGCTCCTTGCTTCCACTGTGAATGAGGAGGATCAAATGGTTAACTCACTCCCTTGAGGCTGATTTTCCCCATACGCCACGACGCGCCATGTTCAAGATCCAGTTTTACGCGGGCACCAAGCCTCGTTTGTCTTGTGCACTGTACACTTAGTTATCCAGCGCGCGCCGTTTTATGTCTCGTGATGATTATGCTAATGCACTGCAAGGCTTCCATTGCCGGGCGGAGGAACACCCGCCAAAACTACCCCAAGAGGCCCAGACTCCATCCCTCGCTTCTTCACCACAGCGACGCACCAGGTTGAGGCCCAATATGCCCTAGGCTGATGGATCCATGACGCCTCGATGGGACCCATTCCTCGGAAGGACTCATGCAACACGAGAGAGAAAAAAAGGCAAGAAAAAAGAAGAGACGAAAAAGAAGAACAAGAGCCCACTTGATCCTCAATCTACTGCACTACCAAGGCCTATCGGAACTGCATCACCATGGCACAGAGACACCGGCCTCTGCATTTTCTTCATTGGCAGGACGATGACACGAAAATCTCTGTTTTCCCCTCACCAGACACGCACTTTCCCATAAAACCATCTGCAGCTCCTCTTTCACGATGCGTTTCCACGGTGAAGAAGAATTCGAGCAGGGCCTCTAGTCCTTCTGTCAAACATCTACCTCGGCTCCAGACCCAGCCTCCATCGGGAGCCGAAGCGAGGAAACTCGGTATTCCACTTGATGGTCCCGCAAAGAGAAACCCAATGCCCCAAGGAGCAGCAGTTACACAAGGCAAGGGTTTCGAGAAGCCGGATCGATCTCGTGATGACTTCATGTTGCTTGTTCAACTGCGTTAGGCTCAAGTGGGCCATGGATAGGACCGAGTCTCCGGGCAACCAAGAAGCATTGTCTCCAGAGTGCTTGTATTGATGGTATTTGCTATCCCCAATGGTCAAAGTTGATCAGAAATGTTTCGCGCGGGAAAGAGGTAGCCTTCCCTTAACTCCGTGCTTCTATGATTACGGAGTAGGCCTTGGCTTATACTACGCAAACATCCTGCCTGTGCTGTCTTACATTTGCCACTGCCTGGTTCAGAAAGGAATTAGAAATCATGTCTGGCCAGTGCAGAGAGGCATTCCTTCCAACCATCCAGTCAGTCACCTATCAACTATAATTGTGTCGACAGTTCGGGCCTACTTTCATCTACATCAAATCCCAAGAATGCTTCTGCAATGGTTTCTTTGAGCTCTCGTCGTCAAACGGGCCACTGCTTGTCTGACCATGCTTGGAGCAACTGAGAGTTACACCACCGGACTGGACCATTCACTTCTTGTCTCGACCTAGATCCGCGGGGATGTAAGTGAGGGCCGCTATTGGTCAATTCACCTCTGGCTCGGGTGTCGTCAAGCGTGCGATATCACCGTCCTCACGCTAATCCGCTATAACTACCCATTCGAGATTGGGTGAAACTCCCCCGCATCTCATGTATCTGAAGTTTCAGAGTATTGATGAACCGATTCACTGATAGCAGTTCCTTTGCTAAGGTGCCAAATCCTACCATGAGTAAACAATGATACTACAAAGGACTATCAAGTGTTCAGGTGTCCCACAAAGGTTGTGCTTCGCCTTCACCTGGCCAGCATTCAATTCATCCAAAAAATACCGCGCACAAAGTCGCTACCGGTCGCCATGCTGCTACCGATGGCGGAGTCATAAACGCGACGGGATCACTGACAATAACAAAAACATCAACATAGAGGAAGCGGAGAACAGCACCAAGTGGGATGGAATTTAGCATCGGAAACACCAGAGGCCGATTCACTGAGGTAGGATTTGCTGACGGATATTCAAGATCTTGGATCGCCAGACAAGGGTCCAAGAGCCATCGTCCAGTAAGAAGACCCCAAGAGCCTTGGCTACTGGCGGCTGGCGACCAAAGCCATTCACCATGACGCCAAGCTGCAGTCAATGGTTCCTCAGCGAGTCCAACCCCTGGCTTGTTTGGGTCGCTAGTCGCCGCCAGAACCAGTCCGTCCTATCGGCCTGCTTGAAGCTGGAGACCGATTGCCAACTCCGGCAGGTGGCTCCAGGAACTGTCAGCTGGAGGTGGGAGGCTGTGAGATGGATGTGGCCAAGCACCCTATCAGAGTCCAGAATCGATATGTCGTTTGTTGACGCGAACGGGCGTCTTCCACAGATCTACTGTGGCTATTGCATGCATGGGGACGCTTCTGTGAAGTGGCTTTTGTCGTCGTCATGTCTATTTTGATGCCATTTGAGCCACATGTGCAATGGAGAAGGCGAGCTCAATATTCGAGATGTTGTTCATCATTTAGCCTCGGACGATCAACGGGTCGCTTGGGGTAGAACGGCATCTCCAGAGTCCCCGACCACCCCGGGAGCTGAATTGAATCGCCTTCGGCTGCTACCGGACATGGTCCACCCGGAATCCTCTTGTTCAGAGACTCTGGCCGACAACGCTGGGCCGACAATGGCATTATCTCTCGATTCGCTGGCGGACGATTGCGCTGAGCAAACAGGGCATGCCTTGTTGGCCTCGATGGCGAGATTGAAAGGTGGTCTCCGATTGGCTCCCAAGTCCATCCGTGTTTGCTTTTTTGAGACACCAAACCGGGAACTTGACAAGCTGGAATCTCTAGCATCAGCCATAGAGGGTCTAGGCGAGGCAATTCTTCCTCAAAAGCGCACTAGGTCTGCTCAACCCTCGAAGCTTGACGAAGGACCCTGGTGGCTTTGTTTGTTATGCAGACAAACCTGGACCACCGACAAGATTCAGCTGACAGAGAACGAGTTCATGACCGGCAAGTCATCCCAATTTGGTCATGGCTGATGTGCTTTTGCGATCTGAGTTTCGCGGAGCCTTGACCAGGGACCCTGTCTAGGGCCGAGCTTGTGCGGCGGTCATACGGATTCGTCGCCATGGTTCATCCCCGCAAATCTTCTGCTGCTAGCATGTGGGGTTTCTTGATCAAGGGCGGAGGCTTGGAGGGAGAGATTGAAGAGTGAACTCGATCAATGGTTGAATCATCAAGACTGTTGGACTGGCGAGAGATTCGGTTGTATCGTTTGACTCGACACAGGCTTCTTTCTACTGGCCTGGCGAGGGTCTTGAATATGAGGCTAGCTACAGACTACATTCATTTTGTTGGTGGCCAGGACCAACATCAAAGACAATTGACCAGCCTCTTGCTAGCCTCGACTGGAGTTTTGAGACAGATACCGGCGCCTGATGGAGCCAGCATGGCTCGGTATCGGTCTGTACCTTGCCAGCTCATCAACTCAGCCGATACCTTACCCATGATGTTTCGCGTGTCACCCGCTCGGGCACTTGCGTCTCACCAAAGCGCATCGTCTACAACCAACTTCTAGACTCTCATGGTTCAATCTCCAGCTTCCCTGTCAATTTCGACAACTCTAACCGGTGCCATGTAACCATTATCATGGCTTGTAAGCCGTGCCGAAGGACCGAAGCTATCAAGTGGTGGTCTATGGGTTGTGGATTCAGCTTCCAAAACAGACAAGGACCTTGCTTGCTGTTTCTAGCCACAGATGATCAAACCAAGGCTGCAACGCGTCTGATACGCGTAAGGCTGTGATGCCATCGTTTTGGGGATGTTCTCAGGCTCTGCTGATAGCACCATGACGCCTGTCTAGCTGAGCATTTGTTGACGATTGCCTCTTTGGATGCTGCAAGCCGCGCCGCGATGCGACCAAGGATGGACCTGGTCGCCGAGCTGGGCCTTATCTGCATCCAAAACCAGTTGGTCTATTCGCAAGTCATCCAGATCGCTCTTCTGATTTGATGCTCTGCGGCATAACAAATAAACAAACCATGCGCTGTTTATCGAGCATGAAGGAGATCGATATCCGACAAACTCTAGACGCCCGAATTCTCCGATAGGGTCGCATTTTCCCCTCCCTTGACGACGCCAGGCGCCATGTTGATTGCGTTCTGGCCTCTTAGACGTCGAAACCTAGATTTGGTTGGTTGTTTACTCGTTCAGCGCAGTATTTCCCATGATCCTTGGAGGTCATATTACCCAATTGACTGGTGCGAAATGGCCACACTTGGACGAGTCTGAGATGGAAACTCAACATCCATCTTGAGTCTGATATGCTTACCCAGTGGCACAATCACCTATATAACGTTAGTATATCTAGAAAGCCATGCTGATAGGTAAGTCTCGGCGGCGCTGAAACGTATATGGCGCAAGCGTGTTCGTTGGCAATCTCCCATCCTTGTTTTGTTTGTACATGGCTGTCCTTGAAAACAGGGCCCGCTCCCCAGGCGAATCGCCGATAAAGACGACGATGCGATCGTCGATTCTACCCGCCAAGGCATAACGGAATCTTTAGAGTCTGCCCATCACAGCATATTCTCCATAGCTGAAGCCATCCGCCATGGGGTGTCTTGTTCCGAGAGTCTGGGCCGTGCGTGAAAGTCTGCCAATGATGCGGATGCAGATGTTAAGCTAATTTCAGACCTCGGATGCTTCTACAATATCCTTAAAGTGATTGTGATCCTGAGTTCAACGAGTTGCTTTGCAGGACCCATGTGTCGGTCAATAATCATCAGCTTGACCGCGTGCATATCACGAACTCATCTCCCTCACCCTGGCCATGAGACCCCTGGCATTAGACAAGCGTCGTCAGTGGGCTGTAGGTGAGCTGTTGAATGATTTGCATCACAGCATGTCGCCCGTCTATTAAGGAGATCTGCACTAGAGCTGCAGTGAACACGGCGATAGACGTCGTCAACTCTTCACGAGCCGCTGTGCGACGTCACACACATCGTTGGTATCGCGCGAGTGCGGGTTGCCTCGAGATGATGAATCCTCATCGGGCCCCTGCGAACTCGTGCCCGGGGCCTAGCATCCGCGGTTCGTGGTACTACGCCGCAGCGCTCTAAGAAGAAGCAATTCGCCGCTCGAGGCCAGGGCAAGCGAGAGGGATGGGCGGGTCGATGCTCCGGGCCGCGGGTATGTCGAGCTGACGGGTGACAAGATCCCGTCGAGCGCCTGCCACGGGCCGTCACGGTTTACACTCTTGCAGAATATCTGTATGGCTTGTTTGTTGTTATTCTTACCGGAGCGCCCCTGTTGTGCTCTACAAACCGATGTCGCGACTTGCGGATTAATATCCATGCTTCCCGAGTTGAGTTGCATTGACTCCCGCAGTCCTTGGAGGCGCCCGGGGGGCTTGACGGGATAGGAAGGCCAGAGGGAGGCAAAGAAGACCAACAGGATTGCGTTGATGGACTGTCAGCGTTGCACTCTGAGACTGGTCAGTAAGGGGTCGATCCTCCAATACCGTTGACCAGACCATCCAGCTTGAAATGACAGCAGCTTTCAGCTCGGCCTCAACTGCGGCCACTTTTCTGCTGTCAGGGCCTTTGATGGCAGTGATTGGCGACGCTCATGCACTGAGATAGGATTGTCGTGGCGCCAGTCAATACTGTAGGAGGACGTAGGGTGTGGCAGTTGCAGAGAGCATGAAAGGAGTGTTAGACGCCGCATACATGCTTTGACAGGTCCTGAGACCAGTTCTTCTCAAGGTTGCGGCCAAGGGAATGCCCCTTTAACAGGACCTGAGCCCTAACATCGCAGTCGAGATACATCTTGCGATGGCCATGTGACAAGAGAGGAATGTGAGTGTCTATCTATTCTTGGCTCCTGTTGTCTTCTCTCCTTCGTTCGTTGTCACTGGGGGGCTGTATTTCAGAAAGGGGTCATGTTCTACTGCAGCACTTCTTGAACGTATAGCCAGCGCTCTAATCTATAACTACGCCGCTTTAAATTCCAGTTGTTATGCATACGTTGCAAGGGAGTCTCTAAGTGAATACCGACCGAAGCTTCCACCAGAAGTGCATCGCATATAAAGCAGCATGGGGCCCGTTTCCCAGAACCAGATGAAGTATATTGGCTCGCACAGTAAGGACTCCAAGCTTGTACATGCCAGGTTCCTTGCCCTCGAGCATGGGACACGGCATGAGAGCATTATCAATGTATAAGTAGATTAAGACGGTTGTCCGATATGCCTATCGGTCAGATAGAGCTCTGGTCTCTCACTTTGCTGCTATTGGTCTGGAGACCGTCTTATATAGTATTCCTCATGCATTATGGATTAGCAGGATTAAGCAGAGTGGATTTGAGTCAACATGTAGTGGTCTCGTTCAGTTCAAGAACTAAACTACAAGCCCAAACCTAGCTTCACTTCTACACAGACGTCCAAGTTTCAACTCCGTATCTTACAGCATGTATTGAGGAGGATAGCCACACCTCCTGGACGTTCAATTTTACTCTCGATCAAGCTGTTAGTTATGAAACTCTGGTGGGCATTCGTAAGACACCTCGAGTCGGTCGTTGTGTCCTTCAGCGAAGCCACTCGAGTATCGCCGATCCCCTGATGCAATACTAGCCGAGGTGGCCTATTCGGTTCCCATCAGATCATCCCCATTGTTATTGTCAATAGTTCTTATGGAATGGGATAAGACTAGTCGTACAAGTTGATAGAGAAGAGGATATCGGGGTGGGTGGTATTGCAAGGAAGTATCACGTTAATGTACAAATATCTTTAAAGTCGGTGACAGACATATCGACATCGCCCGGCGCAAAGTGACCCGGCAAAGTATTGCACTCGTAGCTTCTAGTTCAATATATCTTTTCGTTCGGGCGTAACGTTGCCATCGCCTCCACGAAAGTCAAGGCCATACGCGTAGTTGGTAATATCTATGTAGCGATAGTGCCCAGCAGCGAGGCGAAGAGCACTCCAAATACGACAGGCATCTTTAGCTCGATCATATTGGGGCTTGGCAGAGTAGCATATTAGTTCTGGCCTCTTTATTATCATGAAATATTCTTCACATATAGCAAATTCCTTGAAGAACTGACTTGAACCTATCTGCCCAGCTTGCAACGACAGTTGGCCAACAACATATTATTCAGGCTCGCTATTGGTCTCCCGAATTCACTCGCATCCAATTCTTTAGATAATTAGGTTTAATTTCTCAGGGAGTCCATGTTCCACATACTCAATCCGTGCCAAGCGCACGACGTGGGCTCGCTAATTCACACTTTCACCAACTGACCCATCATGCTTGAACTCCAGAATAACCAGACTACGCCAAGTAGATCGGGTCAGTCGAAAATTGAACGGTAAATACACTCTTATTTCATATGTATTAGATGATATATTTTACATCTGTCTTTACCTGCTGCATTGTGTTATCGGAGTGTTGGACAACCATCCTACATGCTCACCTTGGCTACCTTAAAAGGCCAGTAGCTCTATCACTTCAAATATAGCGAATTTTAACCTCCAAGATTAGGTATATTATATTTAGTGACTGAAACACTAAAGTATTATTCTGGTGTACTTACAATACGACATTGGTGTATTTGGTTCTGGTTGGAACACCACTCTAATGTATGAAAACAAGCACTAAAGATGAGAACCTAACAGATCAACATTTGTAGTCATTGGTAGTAAAGAAATTTCGCCTCAGCTCGAGGTCTTGAGCCGAACAAAGGAGACATATCGATCGCACTCTTTGTCCATTGGTACGTCTAGACAATATGTTGAGAAGGAGAGTACAGCAAGCCATGCCATGCTACTGTACTTGATTCTGACAAGTATCCATATACCTTGCCGCTGTGTTACATATTGTTATTCAACTTTCAGTAACAGCGGTGTCGGTATTCCTCTCCTGTCGACAATGTATGCTATGTGCAAGTATTCGATCGTGGCGATGGCATGGCCAACGCTGCTTTATACTCAACATATACAGCAACTGACCAAAGTTGCTACGAACCTCCGCCTGAACAACATAAGTAGTTAAACGACCAATCAACTCACCGAGCCAGAACCGTTCAAATAACCCAGCATAGGACTATTCAGCGTTTCTTGTAGATCATATGATGATGAACAGCCGTTTCATGGGAATAAATGGCAGGTATCGTGATTACCGAAAACCCTCGGTCATGGTTCGAGCGAAAAACGACAATGTATAACCCAGGCACTTAGCTACGTTGTACAAGGCACGTCCAAACAACTTTCTAGTCTAGTCAGTCGCATTTGATGCACCTTTGCAAGGATACTCCTAGAAATAGTGGCATCAAGCTGATAGATGAAATGGGACCGTGCCTTGATGCATTGGGTTGTTCACGATGCAGCGTTGCCAGGAACAACAGGGCCGTGAGATCAGCAAATTGGTCTCATTGTGAATCAAGCATACATATACAGGGGAAATAAACATAAATGTTTCTGTTTTAATTGGGCGAGTAGTAGAGAGGAGTCATACGGCCACTTAGCAACTTCGTGGAGAAAGATATAAGCCCAAGTAGTGCTGCTTCTTCCACATCCAGCTGGTACGAACTGGTCAGTAAGGACCCAACCAGTACGACTAAATAAAGACATGAGTATCATCTGATCGAAAACAGGCGGGAAATACCAGACACCTGGCTTATTGTCTCGATTCTGCCTTGTAGAACTCCAGAGCGTAAACTCGAAAAAGGTCACCAGGTGAACCCGACAAGGCCCAGCGTAGGGTAATCTCAGACTCAAATACCCCGCTAAACAGTCCCGTCGATGCCTTACAGGGGCACCGTCGCCTGGAGGCAGCCACGCGCTGTCCCTAAATCCCCTGGAGAGATGGACCCCGCAGTGGGCCTTGAAGTTGCCCTGGGGCCTGGGTGGGCTAGCTGAATCCCTGCGTCAGCCAGCGCATCTAACTCACTTCTCCCGTCCCGACTAACCTCAACCCACCCGGTAATGGATCGTGCGAGGGGCCATGATCCATTCCCTTGCCGTCAGCCCGAGTCGTGGTGACGTCTGTTTATTTTTCCTGCCTAACTTACCTCATCCTCTTCCTCCTCCCATGAGACGCATGTCAATGGAGAGCCGGGTTCTCCTCAACCACCGCTGAACCAACTCACAATGAACGACTCTGGTAGCCATCGCGGCAGTCTTCGCGTACCCCGTGTTCGACCTGGCGCCGGCGTCTCGAGGAACTCGTCCGCCCGCTCCTCGGCTGCCTACGACGACTCGCGACTCGCTTCGAGTGGCCCGGCTACTGCTCATGCTCTCCGCGCTGCTTCGTCCCGCTTCTCTCTCAACGAGCAATTCGCCGCTACACGACAAGAGTTTGAATTCTGGGACGACGATTCCAGCTCAGTCTATGAGCGTGCTACGAATGCTTCCGAGGTGGGGGATCCAGATGCCGGCGACAAGACCATCGTCAGCCCTGCAGATGGATTCGAGCTGTCGTTCCACGCCGATGATACGGCGCCGGGTCCAGAGTTTTCGGATTGGGACTACTATGACATGCTCTGCCTCCCTCAAGACGCAGAGGCACTGTCGCAAGACCAGATCCGAAGTGCTTACTACCGCCTCTTCCTCCTCTTCTATCCTGATACGTATCCCGAGCATTTACGACCAATTGCTCGCCAACAGTTCCTCCGCGCGCAAGAAGCATTCGAGACGCTCATTGATCCCGCACGTCGAGCACAGTACGACCTGGACCATTTCCTGCAAGTCGGGAAGACGCGAGAGGCATCGTCAGATTATGAGAAAGCATTCAAAGAGGCTATCCAGGATCGGATACAGAATGGCATCCAAACGAGATCTGATCTCGGCATTCGGCTGGACGCAACCGAATCTGCGACAAGCCATGGGGCTATAAGTCCCTCGGACTTTCGACTCCTGGACTTTAGCCTCAGCCATTCCATCTCGTTCGATGTTCCGGCCCTGCGACATCTTTTGCAGCCACAAGTGTCACGGCTAGAGCAGCTCACACTGTCCAAGGGGAAAGAAGAACTAGTCGCCAGTCCTTCTCGACCTACAATCGAGGTTGCAACGCCCACTGTGACTGTCACTGGGTCTACATACGGTGTCGCGGGAGATCTGTCGCTGGTACCGACTACATTATTTTGTGACCGTTACCAGCCACTTCTGCCCTTATCGATCCCTAGGCATAGACTTATACAGCTTGTCGAGAACCGCTTATCGCCATTGGTAACCCTTCGATACAGACAGGAGTTCCTGAACCGCGCGCCCATAGCATCTCCGGACAAGTTCAGGTGGATCAAAACCGCCATTGAGCTCGAGTCTGATATTCTACCCGAGTTTTCTGCTACGAGTCGTCTCTATCACCACTTTGCCCTCCCTCATTGCTCTGGCCCGACGATCCTTGAGGCTAGCATACAGTCCGCGCGACATGCTCCTCGTCTGGAAT
This sequence comes from Fusarium staphyleae, assembly GCA_017140175.1. Taxonomy (NCBI): domain Eukaryota; kingdom Fungi; phylum Ascomycota; class Sordariomycetes; order Hypocreales; family Nectriaceae; genus Fusarium; species Fusarium staphyleae. The sequence continues at coordinate 37,410 of JADDON010000008.1, read as the reverse complement.
CTCGTGTCGCCCTTGGACTACATCAAAATATATATCATGGTACTGGATTTCTGCGTGCGGATAGTGGTAACTGGATATTTGGGCCTAGTGCGTACCGCCCTAATATGTTCAGTGCCGAATCTTCCCTCGAGACAGCTCCCAGCTTGGAGCTGGGCTTCCGGTCTGGGTCTATAGCACGAGTGTCTGCGTCAGGATCGCCAGACTCCGCTGGTAGCGAGAGTGAGATTAGGGGGTTTGACCACGAGTTGAACTCTTGTAAACACGGAAGCTGGGCTGTCTCTGCGGCTGCTACATCGGTCTCAGTTGCTGGCCTCGTGCGGTACAGCAAGGACCTTGATCTCCCTTTCCAACCGTCCGAGTCATCTTCAGCACCAGAAGTTCCCTCGTCGGCGCGCTTAGAGGTCGAGCTCTGTAGCAACACCTTTCAGGATCGCTATCTGGCTTTCCGCAACCTCTGGTCAGTGGGCCGCTTTGCACGCATTGGTCTTGAGGTTGGCATCAGCCTCCATAACCTCCATCTCTCTGTCTACTGGTCCCGTCTCGGCCAACGACTTAGCGTGCCTCTACTCATCGCTCCCCGATCCTTGCTAGGCCCTAGCATACTGTTCTGGGCTGGAGCCCTGCCCTTTGTTGGTCTTGCTGCGCTGGAGCTTGGTCTAGATCATAGACGCCGCAAACGAACCTCGCGTTCTCGCCGACGTGCTCGCCCAGAACTCTCCTCCACAGAAGCTCATGTCACCGTTGCTCGCCGTCGCTACGAGGCAGACAACATAACCGTGCTCCTCGCGCAGGCCGTCGAAGGCCGCCAGAAGCGGAACATGTCACTCGGCGGCCTCGTCATCCTCAGCGCCAAATTCGGCGTCCGCGACGAAAGTGGTGCGCTTACCACAAGCGAGCAAGTCGCTGATGTCACAATCGCCCTCGCCGCCCTTATCAGCGAACCTGCCGATGCAAACGGACCAGCCCTTATCGTCCCTCGCGGGGTACGCAAGAGCCGCCTGCCGGGGTTCTGGGACCCTGCGCCGGGCCAAGACAAGGTCCTCCGCGTGGAGTACTCGTTCAGGGGCGGCGCGGGCGTTGTGGAAGTCAGCGGTTGTGATGAGTTGGTGCTTCCGCCCCCTCAAGTTTAGACCCAACTCAACTCACCTCACCTTTGGACATATGAAAAGTTCTTGGTGTATGTATATATAATCATGTGTGATGAAGAAATAAACGAACAGAACGTGGAAATGATTGCATGGTATGGATAGAAGGGGTTTTGTATGGGTAGGCGGCAGGAGAATGCATAGGTGGCGGTTTCATGCATCGAAGGCATCACCATGAACCCGGCACATATCGGAAATGCCAAGTAACATATACGAAGAATCTTGCCCTGCAGAATTCTAGACCGAGCGATCAAAAAACGTTGCGTCCACCACGACTCTTGCATATCACCCCTGATGTAACTGTGCCAGAAGCGAGCACAACAGGTAGTGTGTAAGGCCAGGTTCGGTCATAGTTCACAGAGAATAGGTCATTAGGGGTAAATCGTTGGACAAAGAGAATCAATTGCCGTGACACCACGCATCTATCGTACACCCTCTAGCCAGCTACCAAACACCTTGTGCTCGCCGTTGCACAACCCTTCTCCCCAGAGAACCCCCATACGAAAAAAAACGCCTCGACCCTGTTTTGGAAAGAAGTAATTATTTAGTAAAAGAAAAAGAAGTTGTCGAGAGAGCCAAAGCCTAGCTGTTATGGGCTAATATATAGCCTGGACTGACTCGAAATATAGAGCCGGCTGTCAAGACAGATGCATCTAGTGATCGTGTCCGTGGCTGGCCTCATTATGCGACGATTCACTGGCACGTCTGGTTGATGAGGCTCGGGACGAAGCCTCAATGCTAGGACAGCAGCCCTGAGCTTGGCAGTCCTCGGTACACTCGAGCAGACATGTGTCACCCTTGGCACCATCAGCGGCACCATCAAGGCTCAGAGCAGCGGCTTCGGCCTGGTGCGCGTGCTTCTGGTCGAAGCAGAACTCGGGCTGGATGGTAGCGCTGTGGATGCCAAAGCCGTGAAGACACTTCCTGGCCCGGCGAGCCAGCTCCATGTACTTCTCGCCACTGTGAGAGTCAATAGGGAAAGAGACTTGGAGATGCATGCTGGCAACGAGCTTGGTGTCGGAGAGCTGCCAGACGTGGATGTGATGGCAGGTAATGACTCCGGGAAGTGCCTCGATGTCTTGTCGAATCTCAGGAACACTAATATGCTCAGGAGTGGCCTGGAGGAGAACTCTTGCGGTTCCCCTGGTGAGGGGAATACAGGTCTTGAGGATGATGGCGGTAATGAACAGAGAGACAGCGGGATCGGCATAGAGCTTTCCGGGCCAGTCGGTGAGCCAGATGATGAGAGCAGTGACCATGACACCAATGTTACCAAGCATATCGCCAATGACGTGAAGAATCATGGCGTTCATACCCATATCATCATGATTATGGCCACCGCTCTTCTTACTGGGCTTGTTGGGAAGAGTGTGATGATGACCGTTATGAATACTCGAATCTCGCCGGGGCCGTCCAGAGCGCGAGTGAGAGTGAGAATGGGAGTGAGCGGCCTGCTTCTTATGACCGAGAGAGTTGCCGTTCCTAGGAGCGTCTTTGAGAAGGGGCGTCTGTTCGTTAGCCTCTTCCTCCTCGGTGATCAGGAGAGCTTCCGAGTCAGCATCGCTTTCGCTGGTGGAGTCAACCGCACCTCCCCTAGTGGCCGCAATGATATCTTGTCGGAGGCTTGCTGGGTGAATGCTCAAGTCATCGATACTGGTAAAGCGAGAATGTCCACTTCTACTGGATCGGTAATGCTCGCGGCCTCTCGACTGTGTCGGGTGACGATGGGTGGCGGTGCTGGATTCATCTCTACTGTTGCGATGTTCGCTGGATCTCATACCGGATCCATCGGCAGCAGTCGCGCGGCGTACGACGACCTCGGGAAGAACATTGCCGACAATGCCGCTCTCGTCGGCGGTATCATCGTGGACATGGAGGCCGGCGCGGCCCTCTTCTTCATCGTGGGCATGGTTATGCGAGTGGCCGTGGTCGTGATCATGGTCGTGGTCATGATCGCCGTGTCCGTGAGAATGTCCGTGGCCGCCAAGAACGAAGAAGCCGACAAAGTTGGAGAAGAGACCAGCGGAGCCAACAATGAGCATGAGCTTGGGGTTGTCGATCTCTGGAGGCTCGATAAATCGGGTCAAGGCTTCGAGAACGATGGAGACGCAGAGGGCGATAAGGAAGACGGCGTTGAAAAAAGCGCCGAGGATTTCAGCGCGAACCCACTGCAGAACGATCAGTTGAGTACTTGGTACTTGCGCGTGAGTTTGAAGTTGTCATGGGAACCTACACCGAAAGTAAACTCGTCGGTAGATGACTTTTGCGCTGCCGAAACAGCCCAAAGGCCAATAACAAGTGAAATGATGTCATTGAGCTGCAGGAAAGTGTTAGTAATGCTATCTTGACCGATTCAGCTCGCAGGATAATGAATGGATTGACTGACCATGTGGAAAGCGTCGGCCATAAGGGCAAGGGAATGGGCGAGGAAACCGGTGACAATCTCCAGCAGGAAGAAGGCCGTGTCAATGGCGATCATGACCTTGATTCTGGTGCTCTTTGACCAGGCCATCTTCTGAAGAATACCCATGGCGAAGAATAATAAGAGCGCCGACGAGGGCGCTGACTCTGTCGAGGCGGAATACTATGTTGGGCGTTGAGGTTGATGGAGGAGGGGGGATCAATGAGTTCGGGTCAATGAGGAGATTTCAGTGGCATGCGATGACGGAATGCGAACGGTGGAGGCTGATGACCCTTAACGCCCCGAGTCAAGGGGGCATGAACTTCGATTGGTGGATGAGAATGAGTGATAAGAAGTCGATATTTAAAGGGAAAAAAAGGTGTAAATATTGAAGAAAAATGATTAATCGGAGAAAGACTGTAGAAAAAAAAAGGAATGGGCTTAATAAGAGGAAGAAAGGAATATAATTACGGAGCACGGAGTTTATAGACAATGCTGAGTTACCGGTGGCAAAGGCTAAGGCGGCATCTGCAAAGAGGGCTAGAGCTAAGTTAGATCGGAATGTACCCGCCCTTGGCTCTTCTTTTATGCCCGATGTTAAAGGACAACTTTCGAAGTTGATAAGTTAATTACAGAGTAGTTAAGTAGTCTTGAGACATGGCGAACTAGAACTATTCTAGTGAGCGATGAGACTTTTTGTTACGTTCAGCCAGGTCATGCTATGAGCTGGTCAGACGTGTAGTCAAGAGTCTTACAATAGCAGAGAATAGCAGAGATGCTCAGGAGTTCCATTGATCCAGAGGATTAGAGTTGTCAATGGAAATGCCTTTCGGCCATGCACTGTCCATCCTTCTCTTGCGTTTTTCGTTGCATTTTTCCTGCTCACATGGAGAGAGGCAAGGGTATCCTGTCTACCTGTCCACGGTAGTTCAACTGAGTGGCTCCCTAACGGTCGAGCTATCGACGCTGTCCGCGGCCAGGGATCCATGGATATATCCCCTTTGTGTAAAGTCGCTAATCGCTCTGTGTGGAAATGTAATTTGCCCTGTGTTGTTTAGCTGTGTGTCGTGCTTTTGACTCCACCGTTTTCGACCTAGTTACCAAACCCAGGCTCATAAGGCTAACTTGGTACATATTTCAGTACCTCCAGAGCCATCTGACCAAACTTTATGCGTAAAAACCACAGGGTTGGGGCGTTAGGAGCTTAGTTCTGTTATCTCGACCAGAGGTGAAAGGTCAATTCTAAGGTGCACGTACCTCTTGCTCTGTTAGGCATCTTTATAGGCCATGGAGCAGCAAAGGTCTGAGTGCTAGGGAAGCCGGTACTCGGTAGCAGAAATCTGGTGATTTAAGCGGAGCTCTGCTTGCTCAACATCCAATCAGAATGTAACCTCAATCAGATCTTACCTAAATAGGCATAAAGCAAAGGAACCATATTTGTGGCCCCTGTTCGCCGGGAATTATCGATCTTGAGACTCACCTGCGCATGTCCAGCCCGTCTGGTTCGGCGAATCTTTCCCATACACAAGTGATAATTGACGCGTCTCCCTTCCGTTGACACAGCATCGAGAGCTTTCTCTCCATGTATTGTTGGACGGGCGCATGCTTCGGCACGATAAAAGAATAGGATGGACAATGTCGGCTCCCGTTGGCTAAGACCAACCAACATCCATACCCCTGGTCGGTTCGGGGCGGATCTCTCTATTCCCGGTCACATGTTGACTCCAGCTTCGGGGGATTCAGAGTAACTACAGTAGAACGGCTGCTGTGATCTCGCGGTACGACATCAAATGCCGTCGGCATTACGTATCATTCTTTGCTCTGCCCAAAGCCCCGTAGGAAGCTGGTTCAGTGCGACCCCGCTTATATCGGATCCCCCACCCGAGCATGTTTGTCTATCGAAGGGGTCTGAGATTGACGACGATGCGACATCGAAGTTCGTCAGTTCAAGAGAAACTGCCATCGAAACCTTCGCTTTTAGTCATTTCAAGACGAAGCGTCGTGAGAGCTGGAGCACATGCGAGCCAGATGATAGCAACAAGTGACATGAAGCAGAATGTCTCAGCCGCCAAGTGATTTTACATATGGCACATCACTTCACCCTACTAGAGGATCAAACACCAGAACACAGCACGCATTGCATCAACATCAAGATCACTTGTTGTTCAGCTTGACTTTCCAATCGAATGGCCTGTCACCACCGTGATTAAGGTGATTGTTTGCCACAGCTAGAATAGCCTGGGCCTCCCTCAGCTAAACGCACCGACAGGCCCTATGACCATCTAGAAGTCTATCACCACCCCCACCAACCAGTTGTAGCCTCATGGGTGAAAAGATAACTATTTCTTATTTATTTATTTGTTCGGATCTCACCCAAGATCTACTCCGTAGTCTGTTGCGCTTCCCGATACTGACTGCATATTATTAAGCTGAAACAGCCTTACGTCTGCCAGGCTCTCAAGATCACAAAGTATTTATTTTCGAACCTCAAGCTCTAAATAAGTCTGAGAGTTGGACTGGAGCAAGATCCTCCAGTTAGTTCGAGGCTCTATTCAGTACAACCATCCCATTCCAAACTAATCGTGTTGCCGTTGAGCTTGGAAGCATATTTTGCGATATTCGCCATTTCTAAGGTATTCTTGTTTAACTAGAGTCTCGTACTACAGTTAGTATCGTCAAAATATGGTCTAAAGGCTTCATACAGTCTTTAGTGCACGTCTGAGAGAGACAAGGGTTCCTGGACCGGGCCCTCCAGATTGCAAACTCGTAAGAAGGCAGACATTCCCCCAGTAGTTGATCTGCCACAAATACTAACTTAATGGATATCTACTTAGTAACTTCGGGGTTGAAGTCAAGTCATTAGACGGGCATGTGCTCTGTATATCCGTGGGACCAACAACACCATGCCCCAGGCCCTAGATAAGCTCGAGTGCCTCCAAGTTTCTAAATTTGACACATGAACAGATCTCGATCGGCCGGTAAGACTTATCAGCGCTCTGTACCACAGAGTGAAGGTCTTTCTTGGTGGAGCGAAATATTTCGAAGACTTTCGGCACCACTTTCTTGATTAACAGCAAGACGCTGGACCCCACTACTTGGCTCTCAGATAAATCGGTCAAGGAAAGACTACTTTAGCCATTGATTACTGTGGAAGATCCCTTAATGAGCCTTGATACGCTACCCCATGGATCGATTGCACTTCTCAGAGCACCGTCAGTTATGATTTGATCGTCTGTGCTAAGAATGTCCTGGGCCACGACCGCATCATGCCCTCGACACCCGAAGGAAAAGATTTTGCTATTGCCTAGTATTTTGAAGATTGGCTAATAAGTTTCGATAATTTCGACATGCCACCGGTCATGCCCAAGTTCAAAAATTGCCTACCTTGTGGCCCACGCATCGCTAATGGCTACCTTGGCTCATAGCTGGCTCTCAACCTGGACCAGCGGTATTGTTGGATCTTCCTTGTATCGAAAAATCGTTAGATATGCTAAGTAACAGGCCTAGACTGGTGATAGTAGCAGCTGAATGTTTTTTTCTGGGATGTGTGTTGTTTGCAAGGTACAAATTCCTTGGTACAATGCCACTTAAGGATGTTGAACCACCTAACAGCCAATCATATCTTGGCGCTATGGGTAGCGGCCCGCACCGCATACCCGGCGTGTGGCGCTCATGTTGAACTTGGGCCTTCAAGACCCAATTTGATGCTCTCTCATGATGATGTTTTCCTGCTCGTATAACACGGGATCTGGCAAGCGGTTACGGAGTACATCTAACTAATTATCATGGAGGCCTACCAACAGTCTGAGACGTGGCAAGGCATCAACGGCATGTGCTGCGGCTAGCCATCCGTGCCCCAGTCCTTTTGCCGCCCAGCTTCATGCAGCCACCATGTCTACGCGCCCATGCCCCCCTGGACAGCAACATGGGTGAGTCGTCGACGAATGATTCTGCGCTGTTGGTTGCTAAATCTACCTGTTACCGCAGATCCAGGACTTGTGGTAGTCATGAGATGGATGATGGAGGCAGTGCCTCCTCTACTCAAGAGTTTTCTCCCTCATCTAACACCACCTTGTTATTCCAGTTCATCTTCTCTTTTTCTGTGCTTCAAATATTGCTTGTCTGATCTTTTCTATATTGTCGCTACCCCCAAAGTGTATCTACAACAAGACTTAGCATGGAAACCGCTGCCAGTATCGTTGCATTTGTCCAGGTTGCAGCCGAAATCACCAAGTGTATCGTCAAGGTAAAGAAACTATGGGATGAGGCTAGTGACCTCCCACAGGACCTCAAATATCTACTTGAGGAACTGAACGACTATACACTCCTGTTTAAAGAACTGGAAGAGCAGCTTGAGTTCGACAATGCCACCGCTACCACGCGAAACGACTCTTGTGTGGCTCGCAGCTTTATTGCCTCGCAAGAAGCACACAAGATCTTGAAGGAACTTATCAGAGAGATGAGCTGGAAAGTCGAATCGAGGAAAGAAGGGTTTCACCGAAAGTTTACAGCTGTAAAGCTGATAACGAAGAAGGAAAAACTCGAGCGGTTCCAAAAACAACTGGAACGATCGATTCGTTTGCTCAACACATCTATAACAGCATACCAAATGTGGGTAAAATATGGCGACTCAAGATATAGATAAATGACAAGTACAGGGCCGTTACGAGGCGGAATGCACAAACTATTGTCACACAAATAACTACGAGCTTCGCACAGCAATTCGAAAGTCACCAGCTCAGACATACACCGTCAGCGACGATGATGATGGGAAATTACGACCAACAACTGGTCAAGAGAGGAAAGAGCCAACAATCGCCCAAAGCCCTAACGAGAAAAGCTCTTACTTTTAGAAAAGGGTATATTCCTTCTTCAAGAGGATGGTTTGCGATGACTCGTGTATCAGAAACAGGATCTTGGAAGGCATTTGCGCAATTACCTAGCTGGCTGTCGCAAAGAGTATTTGAGTTTGGATCGAACCCGACACCATGGAGTTCGACGTACACTTTCAGAGCTTATAACATTGTCTCCCACGATTCAGATATTCTTCAAAGGGTCAAGAAGGGTGACATCCCAGGGGTCTTGACACTGTTCAACACGCGCCAAGCGTCACCCTTTGACAAAGATGGGTATGGGAAAACCTTATTATATGTATGCATTCCAATACTTCCCCAGGAAAACTATGCTGATCCTTAGCTAGCATGCGGCACATGAGGGGAGCTATGATATGTGCCGGCTTCTTCTCAACGCCGGACTTCAAGATTCGTTGACAGAGTTTGTTGGCATAGGGAGAGAGTGAGTTTATGGATATTGATTGACCTGGAAGTCCTTGCTAATCAAGCTCAGTTCCCCCGTGTCGGCCGTGCTATACGCGTCAGAGAGGGAGAAGAGGGATTCAAAGCCATTCCAGAAACCGTGGCAAAAAATAATAGAGCTTTTCCGGTCCCATCTTGACGACCCAGAAGGCACCATGATACCGCGAATATTTGATTTTATGAAGGAATGGGCCTTTGGGGACGAGTTTGTACAGGCTTTTCAGAGGAGATTTCTAAAACAATTGCACACAGGACCTATTCGAAATCGCCTCGAGGCTTTCCGTTTGGGTGCCTTCAGCGTGCGAAATTCTCACGTGCTTTGGAGACTCATGTCAGAAGACGACCAGGTGTCGAGTTTTGACGTTAGCTCATCGAGTCAGGAGAAGCTGTCGTTGGTTCACTCTGCAGCGGTGGCACTAGGCATACGTTTTGCTGACGAAGTCCTTCCGTATAAGAGATGGTGGTGTAAACCACTTGTATACACGGAATGCTGGAGTCACTTAGTCCGCTTAGTAGCGTCAGCTGCAAAGCCGGCTGATCTTCATACCATCGAGACGATAACCCCTTGGGACGTTCATCACGTCCCAAGCTGGAGGGGAACACCGCTCATATCTGTGCTGGGAGGTGCGCTCTGTTACATCTCACCCGACATTACCTTTTATCACTGGGATGCAGTATTTCAGGGAACAATTCGGCAATGGGTTTTGGATCTTGCAGATGCGGGAGTTGACTTGGTTGAGTATGGCAAACAGGAAGGACGTATGTTGAAGCAAGAGATGCGCGGTGCCTTTGATGCGGATGCCATTGAGTCATCGAGGCACGAGATTCGTGAATCGATGTACGCGGGAGCCAAAAGCCTGAGGGTCCAATCTTGTGAGGGTGGAGGCTGGACGGTGAACCATTGGGTCCCTATTCGACTTGTTGACTTGGAGTTTGGGCCTCGGGCAGAGGACTGGAGAATAACGTGGGCTCCCGAGTTTGAGTGGATGGCGCTTCAGTTTTGGGAATTGGTCGAGAGGAAGGATTCTGTCATGCCTGGAGCATGGATTAATTAAATCTAGAGACGCCAGTTTTTGCATAAGTAACGGTGCTTATTCTGGTAAAGAAAGCTTCCTATTGCCTTCTCTACTCCTTACCGTAAGTTACAGTACCTTATCAAATCTGTCGATATCACCTCATAGGTGCATGTGAAACGCAGCTACCAATAACCAAGCTACCCCGCCAGAAGTGCCGATGCGGGGCAGCTTGAGAAGGTTGTCGTCAGACCAAGTTTGAGCTTCTTGCTTTAGCCACCTTCACCTTGATCTTTATTGACCCTTCCTCATAGTCCCGTCCCTTAAACCTGCTGGATTTCATCCATCTTGTGTTCAGGTAGACCATTGAACCCACTCATCTGCCATTCCTTCCCCATCATCGACAGCAACATGGCGACGCGTCCCGCAATGAAAGCTGGCTCGTGGTACCATGCTAAACCTACGAAGCTCGAGACTCAGCTCAAGGGCTTTCTCGAGAACGTTCCAGATACCATTGACGGAGTTCCCTTACCCATCTCAGGTGCCCGCATTGTCATTGCCCCGTGAGTCCGTCTGAAATGTATTCTTGAGTAAGCCATCATCTAACGACACCATATTCAGACATGCGGGTTATGACTACTCGGGTAAGTGTGCGGCCTGGGCATACAAGACCCTCGATCTGAGTCGTGCCAAGCGTGTCTTTGTCTTGGGACCTTCTCATACCTATATTCTCGAAGGATGCGCCAGCACGACGTTTACAGAGTACGCAACACCCTTTGGCGACTTGACTGTGGATGTAGACATGGCAGAGCAGGTAGCAGAGGCTGCTTTCATGGAACGCATGCCATGTGAGAATGAGGAAGACGAGCATTCTCTGGAGATGCATATGCCCTATCTCTATCTCCGTTTTCTGGAGACATTTGGCTCGCCGGACAAGTTTCCCAAGATCGTCCCTATGCTAATTGGCTCTATTACGGGGCCAGAGGAGAAGCTTTTCGGCCGAGCTCTGCTGCCATATCTGAAGGACCCGACCAATGCTTTTATTATCAGCTCCGACTTCTGCCACTGGGGCTTTCGCTTTAACTACATGGTGTACTCGCCCACCAACAGCCCTTCGGACCTTATGAAACTACGTCGGTTCGACCCAGCGCCGACTGATCCTCAGATCCATGAGACAATCAGAGTGATTGATGAAGCAGCCATGGATGCCGTCAAGAGCGGCAGCCACGACGCTTTTCTCGCCACTATACGGCAAACTCGCAACACTGTTTGTGGGCGACATCCCATCGGTGTCATGATGGCGGCACTGGAATTGCTGGGTAAGGAGCCTGAGTACGAGGGTAAAGGCCGATTCGATATCATTCATTACGACCGCAGTGATTTGGTGCATCAACCAAATGATAACAGTGTTAGCTATGTGTCTGCGTATGCTATTGCCTGAAACGTATTTGTCTTGTGGTGGTTTCCAGTCTTCTTGGTTATCTTGGCGATCGAGGACGGGAGTATTGAAGGACAAGTATGGAGTTGTTGTATGGGATATGAGATGACGCAAAGAGATGATATGGTATTCAAGGCTAAGAGAGTATGCCACTTCCTTAAGTGCGAAGCTGCTACAAGTCTGAATGAGAGATACTATGCCCGTCTTGATCTGTTGCAGTTACAGCCTGGTTCACCGACACGAACAGCCTTTATCCTGGGAGGGGTAGTTATGAAGCAAAAGTCCGTAGGACTAGCTAATGCGAGGTGTCAGCTTATGACCTAACTACTGTATTGTACGGAGTACACATGCGTGTGGCTGGAGCTTCGTGGCGGTTGATGAGGGACCAGCACAGTGAGACGAAATCCTCACATAGTGGAATTGACTGAAGGGCGGGATCTTTTTACCGATGCTGGGGATATCCTTCGCGATATGTATGAAGTGGGTTTCTCATTCAAGATGGGACAAAAACCGTCATCCCGATTTTATTCAACCATAACTACGGAGTACGGAGTAATTGACTGGTTGATCCGAAAATAACCAAAAGTGTAACTAGGATCCATGCCCACGGACCCCACGCGGCGAAGCTTGATGTTCGAGACCCCTGCCAATGCCAATCTCAAAAGTGGCGCCTGGAGCTGAAGGGTTAGCGCGGCTTAACTTAAAAGTGCTAAGTTATCCTTTGGGCGGAGAGCAGCAAGAGAGCGGCGCGCTGCCAGCCTGGAATTGTCGCGATGATGGGAGGCGCAGTGCCGAGCGAAGTTTGTTGCTGACGATCTGAGTCAGGCAGTCAGGCTCTGGTTCAGACTGAGTTTAGCCTTGAGATGGTGATGGCAACATGTCGCAACATTCAACTTGAAGATCCATCAAGAGCACAGCAACCGCCCAAAGATGAAACAGTGGAGAAGCAGTCGCAGCCAGTTATTGCAGGCTGCAAGGGACCTTTGACCCCTAAATTCACTCCGGGACCCTAACTCCCAATCGAGTGCCGCATGATTGAAGACTGTTGTGGTGTCTACTCCGTAGCCAAGGGGTTAATGAGTGTCACAGGGGTTGGGCGACTTCATCTTGGGCAGAGGCTGTCGCGAGATTGATGCTGCATCTGAAAATGCGAGCCTACTGTTGTACTCCGTACATACCAGTGAGCAATCTCTCAGGATCTTGCTATGGAGTATTTCCTCATAGAGAATAGGTAAAGAGACGCACCAAAGTCCTGTTCCGACGGACAGGGCTTAGCCACTAAAAGCTCCCCCCTCCCAGAGGCAGTGAGCAGCGCCCCCAAGCCCAAGCGCCCAAGCGCCGCCCACCTCTCCAAGAATGGCAGTGGCTGACCCAGTAAAAAAGCGCCTCCAGCTCAGTGGCCAACTCCCGTCTCACACCGTCCGTCTCACCCATTCCCCGTCTTGTGTCTCCTTCTGCTCCATTTCCCGTCTCATCTTTTGTAGTATTCCACGCCCTCGTTTTTTTCCTCTTTTAGTTTTCCATCTTTCTCATTTCAAATACGGGCTCATTCTCGGACTTTCGCTATTAACCACAGCTCTCGGGCGTCGTTTATTTCTCTTTACTGCGCGACGAGAACTCTCGCCCTTTTCCTCCCTTTACATAAACCGAATCGAACTCCCACTCGATACACAATACGAAAACTACGCGACGAAGACGCAAATACGAGCCTAGATTCAAAGTCGCGAAGGTCGTCTAGTGATACGAAGGCCATCTTTCTAAGCACCGTTGCAGAGCCTCTGCTCAGTTGCCCATCATGAGCGTAAGTCTTGACCTCCTATTCCGGCGTCTCTCCAAAATACCCTTCACAGTCAGGCGCTTCTTGGACGCGACAATTGGGTCTTACTTTGCTCCTTTGACTTTGCATTACATTTGCATATTCAAATATTTCTTGTGCTAACTGATAATTACAGTACGGGTGAGTTCATGAAACTCCCACGCACTCGATTTCCCCCCGCGACCCCTTTACTGACATCCCCGTCTCAGATACGGTAGACAAAATCCCTACGACTCGCCCGACAACGGCTACAATGCTCCTACCGGAGGCTATGGCCAGAACAATGGCGGCTATGGAGGAGGCAGTGGCTATAGCAGCCCGCCCCCACAATATGGAAGTGAGATGCCCAGGACCCTGAATTTCCATCACATGCTGACATGACGCGACCCAGGCAATGTCGAGATGGCTCCCCTTGCCCACAATGCCAGTTCTATTGCCCATGGTGACCCCAATGCTATCCTGAACGAGTGTCGCGACATCGACCGCGGCATTGACTCGGTCGAGCAGAATCTCGATGAGCTCCGCATGATCCAGCAGCGAACCCTCGATGACGCCGATAGCTCAGCCTCGAGCGCCGCCAACCGCCAGCTCGACTCCCTCTCGGCCGATACCATGTCGCTCTACCGCGGCCTGACCGAGCGCGTTCGCATCGTCAAGTCCAACCCCGACTCTCAGTCCTCCAAGAACAACCCCCATGTCCTCCGTGTCGACCGCCGCCTCAAGTCGGCCATCCAGCAGTACCAGCAGGTCGAGTCACAGTTCCGAAAGCGCACCCAGGACCAGATGGCCCGTCAGTACCGTATCGTTCGCCCCGACGCCTCAGAGGCTGAGGTCCAAGAGGCTGTCGAGGACACCTCGGGTGGTGGCCAGATGTTCCAGCAGGCTCTCATGCAGAGCGACCGCCAGGGCCGTGCTCGTGCCGCTCTCAGCGCTGTCCAGGACCGCCACAAGGCCCTGGTCAAGATTGAGCAGCAGATGGTTGAGCTGGCTCAGCTGTTCCAGGACATGGACACCCTGGTTGTCCAGCAGGAAGTGGCCGTTACACAAATTGAGCAGAAGGGCGAGGAGGTGCTCGAGAACCTGGATAAGGGTAACGAGGAAATTGGTGTCGCTGTCAACACCGCCCGCAAGACACGCAAGAAGAAGTGGATTTGCCTGGGTATCTGTGGTATGTCTCTACATCTACCGTCTAGCAGTAAACCGTTCGCTAACTCGGAAACAGTGGCCATTATCGTCGTCATTGTCATCATTGTGCTCATCTACGTCTTTGTCATCAAGGGCCAGAACAACAACGGCGACGGCAAGAAGCGACGTGCTATCGAGGAGATTGGCAACCTGCCTGTCATTACCGCTTTCGTCCGCGATACTACCCGAATTGTCGGCCGTGATGATGTTGCTACAGGCACCGCTGTCTCTGAAGCTCTCCAGCGGCTGAGCAACATACGTCTGCGCCTCCCCGAAGCGCGACACTAAGCGTGTTACTTAAGAAAAGTCAATTTGAAGATACCACATTCGGATCGTGTATGTATAGCACGAGACGCGCCTTTTGTATAGCTCTGCAATACTCCCATGAGGGGAGACCGAACCACAACAACACCACCACCATCATCTCCTTGCCTTTTTCATTGCCGAATCTTCCCCTACATCAATCTTATTGCTGCCATGTCCCGTGTCCTGTTTGGGTTTATTGGAAGGACATCCGGGATCACTGTTTGCCCCTTTGTTACATGTTGGAGTTGTCTTCTTTTTCCATTAGCATCGATTAGGGGCGTTTATAGTATGAGCTTTTAATCACATATTTTGCCCTGAGAACTCCTATTCCATTCTTGACAGTGTATGAGTACACTTGCCAGACTCTTAGTTGAAGATCACATGGTGTCATGAGTACCACGTCTATCAAAAGTGCTCATTCATGAAATGCTAGATATATAGCCAATCTTATCAATGCCCAAATCGAAATGCCCCAAATCAAAATATATCCTTTACACCAAAGCCAATTGCCTATATTCCCAAGGTGCCTGGACCACCTGATGTTCCGCCCCCGACCAAGCATTACATGCGTACATGGAGCTTGACCATGAGCCGGGGATTCCTGTAGAAGTGTCAGTGATACCCATGATGTAAAGAGATCAGGTCAGCTTACCGTATAGCATAGATGACGAGCCGGAGCTGACGTCTTCTCCAATATGTCAATACCATATCGTCCGAATGTTTTACAAGAGGTCCTCAATCCTCCGCCTTTGCCTTTTCCTTGCCCTTCTCAGCACCCCGACCATCATTATTATCCACAGCCGCCTCCTCAGGTTCTCCCTCATCGTCCGCTTCGTTATCTTCCTCCCCCTCTTGTTGCCGTCCCTGCTGTTCCCCCACCACTGCGCGCCTCTTCTCGCCCTCGTCGACAACCTTGTTCAGCACACCCATGCGCCGCCGGAAGTCCTCGGCGAGCACATCGGCGTCTTCGCCGCCTATGGCGCCGCTGCCGGAGCTGGGCAGGCTATCGGGTCGCATCTCGACGGGCTCGCGCTCGACACCCTCGACGCGGAGCATTAGGGCGCCGCCGTTGCGGCCATCGTCGTCGCCCTCGTTCTGCTGCACGGCCACACTGGACTTTGTCACTGCAAAGTCAGGCGTAAGGCTCGCTGCCCACGACACGGCCCATCGGCCCGGGTCGCCCTCTGGCGCGGGTGCGAGATCTACTACAAGGGCCCGTTCGTCGGCGCCGGTGGCCGGGCTGGTGAGCACTGAAGGGTCGTCGTCGGAGAAGAGGTAGTGGATGCGGGGGTGGACGGTGGTATTCGTCGTCGAGTTGGTCAGGAGCGTGAAGAGCGGCTCGAACGGCGGCATCGCGGCCTCGGACACGGCGTCTCCGGCGCCGGGATCGTCATGAGGGAGCTGCTCATGGCCCGAGGCCGCTGTCTCGGCGTCCGGTGGGGACGGGTCCCTATCAGTGCCGGGCATCTTCTTGAGAGACGGACTGGCTAGTGGACTGCGGATGATGTTCTGGAGTTTTTGGGTGACGGAGGCCACTCTAAGGGCATCTTTGAGTAATGATGGGTCTTCAAGGTGTCCTATCGTTCAAGAATAAGGAGAGGAAAGAAAAGTTTCCGTGTCGCTGAGCTCCCTTGAGATCCTGCCTGCAGCAATCCAAGGATGACGGAAGCAAGCTCGAGCCTTATCTAATCTTATCGTCAGCCACGTGGATACCTCCCCATGCGGGATCTGACACTGTACACTTACAACCTCACATCTCAAAAAGCAATCAATGCATTGTATGCTGCCTCATGTCAAGTGTCAGATGGTTTTCTGCAATCGAAACCTACGAGCACGGGCTCTCTGCAGGGTACAAGCCATCACTTGACATATGACGGCAAACTGCAATTGCAAACAAGAGTCTCCATACGGAGTTGTTACTCACATTGATTGACCAACGTGAACTCCAGTTAGTGAACGCCTATTTTAGCAAACCGCTCAGTTACGATATCATCATGCAGCAGCAGCTGAAGAACCCAATATGACATCTGTTGTCAAGTTGAAGCCCAAGCAGTGGGGGCCAGGCGTTGTTTGCAACCCACATCCGCCATTGTCGACCACTCCCGTCGTCTAGCCGCCCAACAAGGCTTCCCTGCAGCTCAAGTCGTTAAACCGTCGATCCAGCATAACTATCGACTTCCAATGAGAAATAACCAAAGGAGCTGACGCGCTGGCTCAAGGCGCTTCGCTCGGGACGGCTATCGCGTCTCGCAGCACAGCTCGATGTCTCGATCCCCCTAGTGATGCACAGTAATCCGTGACCCAACAAAAAGAACCAGACGTTGCAGTCGACCAAAAAAGTGAGCTGATCAAGAGAATGAATGAGTTAGGCAGTGAACCATCCTTGTTCAGGCGGAGTGGAAGCATCCAGTGCTGTCGTCCACCCCAGCTGCCAGGAGAAACGCCAACCCCGTCTATTGAGTCTATAACAACCGATGATGATGATGATGCCCTTCCCCTATTTTTGGCTCATACCAGAAGATTCACGATATGCCGCCCGTCCCAGTATGATAATCATGATGATGAAACTAATCTGTCCAGCCGACCAGTATTAACAAAGGAAATAGTAGTGACAAATGAAAACGCCAGCAAATGCCCCTTCTGATGCCTGTGGATGAAACGCCCTCTCGCTACCGTCTAGTATGCAGGAATCAGGCTGTGATCAAACAGCCTGTAAGACAAGGACCTTGAACCGTCACGTCATATTCGGATAGCCATCACATTCCCTCAGGAGGAGTGCAGAGCGCGGAAGCCAGCCGCGACCAGACTCCTTGACTTTTCTTTGGCGTCAGCCGGTCCGTTCCAATAAAAGAGACCCTGATATGACGTTATTAGCAATCTGTAAACACCAAACCCCCGGATACCTGCACATCGGCGTGTCTAAGACAGGATGCAAGACACCGAGGCCCCTCATCATTGACGGGGCGACTCACCCCTAGTCCCTTTTGCTTGCAGAATCCGGCCTTAATCCTGACCGTGTCCGGGTTATCGTACGTCACAAAGCCACCGTCAGAGCCGATGCATTGGGCCGCAACATGGCGTTTGTCGACAACCTCCTTGGATCCTTTGCGTGGTAGTTGGTTATACTCAAAGGTGCCGTCCGCGCTGCCCCCCGCCCCCTTGTACTTGTGGCCTGCCCCGGTACAGTGCAGAAAGCTTCGTCCAAAGGTCGGAATGCCGAGCAGGATCCTCTTGGCCGGGAACCCATGAGATATGAGGTATGAAACTCCTGACGACCCCGAGGTCTCGTCTTTGTTCATGGTGTAGAGCTGCGCATGATGCCCGGCTTTCGGCGTCCACGTGCCGAAAAAGTCGTAGGCCATCAGATTGATAAAGTCCAGGTAGTCAGCTATCCCTTCCAGGTCCAGAAACTGTAGAATTGCCTCGCTTGCGGGCAGTGCTGCGGTAAGGATGTAATGCTCCTCGGGAAGGTGAATACGGACGGCTGCCAGCAGCGCAAGAAAGTCATAGCCCTGTTGAGCATCACACGGATATTCCCAAGCAACTATCGCAGGAATGGCATCAGTGTCTGTCTCATCTCAGAGCCTCATCTCAACCATGACTTACTGTCGATCCCATCGAGGCCAGATGCTTCGACCAGTCCCCTGACCGATCGAGCAAAGTTGTCGCGTAACAAGGTGCTGGATGCCACAAGGGGGAAAACCTCTGATGAGTTGCCGCCTCCAACCGATAAGACAACTCGGAGGTGAGGATGTTTTTGCTTCAGATGCATCAGCGAGCCCAGCCCGCCTTGTACACCATCTACGGGCGCTCCAGCGTCCGCCCACTCATCGCTCAGCTAAAGCAGGGACCCGAGTCAGTATCCCCGGCTACCCGACAATATGTTGAATAGATCGTCAAGTGCAACTTACGAAAACACCACCATCTGCTGAAACACTTGCGTATGCGTAGTAGACATGATTGATGCAGCTGTAGTTGAGCATCCCCGGAGTGTCGCCTTGATATATACGGTAGTTAGGAAAATAGACGGCGTTGGTGTACATAACGTTGGCCATGCTCGAGGCAATCCGCGACTTGCGCGACGAACTCATTGTGGGCGGTTATTCTGACAGAACGAACAAAAGACAAAGAGATACACAAGCATAAGAAATAGTAGTTGTGGAGGAAGAGACCGTCAAGATCGATTCGCGAGTAGGTATCTTTAATGTAGCGTGGACTGCTTCGACTGCCTGCCCGATGGCTGAGGGCTTCAATGTCCGTTAGTTTTCGAATCTGGTCGCAGTGTTAGGCACCAAGTGAGGCAGGGAAATCTCATGACGGCGGCTGAGAAGAATTGACGAAAATATATAATAATCAACAGCAACGACAGCCAGCTCATAGTGAGCCCTGGCCAGAGTCGAGGGCCGGGTGGTGGAGCAGGGACCGGTCTCCAAATTACGGGAGGGTCTAGGATACGGCGAAACCATGAAGCATGACATAATTGCGGGGAGTCCTATGAAGAGGTATGGATGATGAGACTTGCAATTCTGTATTGCTCGGAGTCGGAGCTGAAGAGCTGACAGCTCGGATCGCGTTGCTGGGTGTTGTTAGTCCGCCCTATGAATGCTTTGACCACGCCAATTCGGGCCTTGGTAAGAACCTGTAATACCCTCATGAAATGACGGCCGTTGACGCTTGGCAGAACGAAGCCGGAGATCCGGGGCGAGACCGCTCTGTTTCTGGATGTAAATGGCCCAGAGAAGCTCGGCAATGGCTGCCATGAAGGCTTGTGAGCGCCGAGGAGAGCTACACCTCTGTCATGTGGATGGTGGTGAAGCATTGAGAGAGTGACACGGACACTTAACAAGTACACCACGGCCTCCCCGGACGGCGATACAGCCCCGTTCTGCTGGAAAGATGAAACAGAATGATAGGCCAGACACGTACTGTGCTTCGCCCGACGACCCCAAACGAGTGAGTTACGCTGTTCCGCTTGGGAGATGAGCCGCGCGGGTGTCTCCTCGTTTAAGTCGCCAAATCCGAGTGGCTCAAGAGTTCCCTTCTCAAGAGACAATTAGGGCTCGACTTTAGTACCGCAACCACTGCAGGATCAGAGCGAACGATCCTGTTAAAGATTCGGCGTGATCCTGGGGGCGAAACAGTTCCAGCCAAGACGGGACTTGCTCAACAGCTTCTTCTGAGTGAGGACGATCCAAGCGTGTCAGGTCAAGCCAGGTTCCCAGGGCGAGGCTTCGCAATCGAAGACAGAAGCGCCGAGGTAGAGCTCAGCTTCCGATAAGGGTGTCAACAGCCAACAGCCATGTGGCTCCACGGATTCGCCCTGCCATTGAAGTTCTGGAAGGTCGACAAACACTTGGAACGCACTAAATAGTGAGATTGGCTCCATAAATAAATACCGGCCATGGATGATGGGATTCAGGCGCAACATTCAGTGGAATGAAACACCCTCTCTTCAGCTCCCCGTCCCTGTTCGGTGCTCGCCCCGACAGCCAAGTTGAGCCAGGACCACGCCCTAGTTAGTTAAATCTCACATGAATCGTCCTAATAACCTGAGAGGCTTGTGGACTCAGGCATCATCATCTCCAGCAGGAGCCAGGCCCACTCGCCCAGAAACCGTGACGTGCGACCATCCTGCTTCATCTGAATGTCAACTCGAGACCAGCCACTGCTGGGGCTATATAAGTTATGTAACAGTCAACTCCAGACTCCAGCTGGCAGCCTGGGGGTCAAGCAACCCTGTAACGTTAGCGATGAATTCCGGGACTGTCAACTAACGTTGATAAGTAGGCACTTGGCGATCCCTCAAGTTATTGGGGCTACGCTCAGAGGACACTGTTAGCGTTGTTGCCAGAAACCACACGGCCAACAACCACTTCAATTGCAAAGATCAATACGGAGTGGGATTCTGCTCAATTGACTCGGTAGTGTATGTAGAGTTCTGCTACGTACACTGTGGAGCTGTATGACACGCTGTCATGCTTTGATTTTAGCCTCAAACAATCGGTAGGTGGAAAGTGAAGCGTTCGGGATCATCGATCATCGGAGCCTTACCCGTTGCCGCGTTCAGACAACTGTTGCTTTAATTCTGTCCAACTGTTGAATGCGCACAGCCTCCGTCGCACCTAGTTAGTAAGTTATCCTGTCATTTGTATGGGTCTTCCGCCCTGCTGTATTCGCGACGTCGTACTACGTATCGAGAGTGTTGTTGTGTTGTTCTCTTGGTAATTTGGACAAGTCGATGTGTCACGGTCATCTTTCACAGACGTCCGAGTAGAGATTTGAAAGCCGCAGGTGTTCCAACGTTAGAACGCAGAGACCCACCCATCTTGGCCTCCACTATCGGAACTGCTTAGCTACTACCTAGGTATCTCAAGAGCATTATCTGAATGCCAGCCTGGTCGATGCACAGCGTCGACAAATTGCCGTGCCGTATTGGCAACTCAACTCATGACATGTGACACCGCCTCTAGCCGACAAGATGGGGGAGGCCTGCAAGGTCTGCTGTGACGCCAACCACGGAGAGTTGTAAGCGAGAATAGATGAATTCTGGTCAAATAACAGTCGATCCTAGTTCATGCCTGTCGTCAGATCTACCGAGTCAACCAGTCATCTAAGTAGTTTGTTATCGTCGTTTCGAGTCAGACATATATCACCTTATAGCACGACGCCAATTGTGTTTCAGCCAGCCCCCCATGATAGTACAGAGGTTCCCTTGCATCTTAATGAAGAGTTTATCATAAGGCTGTCATTATCTCTATCTCATACTGTGTCGCCGTTTGGACCAGGTGAAGCAAACAAACTTCGCACCCTCTTTGTCACAAACTGAACACGACGGCTGAATCGCAAGCGGCTATATGCGCCAGCCGCATATCTCTATCACCAACAGCTCACACTAACATGCAGTCTAAGTCGTAGGATACACGCAAAGTTCAACTTTCATCAACGTCAGCACTGATGAAGCAGAAGCGTTCGTTCGGAGCGCGCTTTTGTCCTCAAGGGACCGTGCTTGTCCTGCATGACTCTACTCATGTCTCCTTGATGTGTTTGCCATGTGTACTTGTCGTAGTTTGTCGTTTCACAGAAGTGATTGATGTGGCGTTACTCTATGCAAAGAGCGAATACTCGCGGATGGGATAATAAGGAGTGTCGGATCTCAGATCGTACCCATTCCCCTGATTACTCCGGTCTCATCCCTCGTCTTGATATCCGTAAACACAATGCGATACAATAATCGAACCTCCTTCTCGCTGATCTCGACGATTGATAATGACAGTGTATACACCCCGACAGACCAAGATACGGATGAGTTCGAGCTTGTCTATGATGATGACAGATCTGATTGTTCGCCGTGGGCTCTGAATTCCAGCTGTTCCACCTCCGTGCCACCTAGCCTTCACCGTCATGAGCACAAGCATGGACACCGCTACCACAGTTTCAAGAGTGGGAGATATCCCCTGCCCAATGACAGTGGAAAACAACTCCAAGAAGAAACCGAGCACGCTATTATACTCCGCCTGCTCGTATATAGTAGAGTATTTTTTGTAATAAGACCGAGAAGGCGAACTTTGTTTCTAACGAGCTCATCGTATCAGAACGGTAGACTGTTCTTATCGGATGTCAACGACAATCCACAGACGATCATCGACATCGGTACAGGAACTGGTTCATGCTCTGAGACATGGACGTGTACTTGTGCTGATGAATATGCAGGAACTTGGGTGATAGAGGGTGCAGTCCCCTTTAACGGTGTGTGAGGTAAAGTTATGACTGACCGAACCAGTGGCCGACTGGTATCCCAGCGCGAGCGTCATCGGCACGGATCTATCGTCAATCCATCCCAATTGGATGCCGATAAATGCTCAAATGTTTGTTGAAGACTGCGAGGATCCAGAGTGGACAAATGGAAATAGCTTTGACCTTGTCCATTTCAAAGGGCTTGCGGGGTCTCTTCTGGACCTAGAGAGAATGGTCATTAAGACTCACGAGTATGATCCCTTACCTCAGTTCAGGAACAATTTGGTGAATATACTAATAAGCAACAAGTCACCTCGGATGTGATAGGTGGATCGAGTTCCAGGATTTTGATCACACCATGTTATGTGACGACGGTACAATACAGGCGGACGATCCATGCGCTCAGGGCATGCAAGAATATGGGTGCCTCGGCTTTAGGAAGCACGATATTCGGCAGATTCTCGAAAACTCCGGCTTCAAGCGAGTCCAGATGGTGAGCAAGAAGGTCCCCATCTCAACCTGGCCAAAAAACGAGGAGATGAAGACAATAGGGACGCTAACGAGAGGCAATATCTTGGAGATGCTCGATGCAATGGCTACCAAGTCATTTGTAGCTCTTGGATTGACGCCTGGAGAGAGGCAGGATATGGTAGATGGTGTTCGTCAGAGCCTCCAGGACGTCCGAATTCACCGGCATATGAACTTCGGTTTTTGCCTCGGCCAGAAGAATGAGCAAGCTAGTGCTTGAACTCGAAGTCTCGGATTTGATTGATGGGGACCTGATTTCTTGACCGTTGGAGTGACAGAATTTAAGCCGGTAGATCGAGGTTTTGATGGATTAAGAGACGGCAGCCAGTGGAAGGTAAACGGAGTAACGTTAGTTTAAACGGGGCAAGTACACAAGAGCACTTGCCTCATCTGGTCTAACTGGTAGGTAGGAGTAGGATGGGATTCCGAGCAGAATATGTCAGTTATCTCTCTTAAGTAGCAAACATACGTTTATCCTTGAAAGTCTTCTTATTAGAGAATATGCATAAATTCGACAGTTTCTCTCATGCTAGTGCCAAACTGAGCAACGTCTTGACACGGAATCCAAGCAACTTCACAGTTGAAGTCGAACGTTTGTTACGATTTGGGCTCTAGCGGCACCCCGCCGTTAGCGGCGATCTCGGTCGCTGACAAACCTTCCCCACAGCCGCCGCAGACGCCAATCGTCACGGGCCTGAAGCTGCTGGAGCTTTCTGCGCGCGCCAAAATTGTTAGACCAGCTTTCATCGTCAACACCAAGCCGAGAATATCTCAACATTACGACCACATCCTCCACATAGCCATAGTTATCCCCTCGGTATACCTTTGCTTTAGCTCTTGAAAGCAGACTATTCTTCTTCACCAGCGGCCCTCGGCCTGCGCTATACCCGCCCATCATGCCCGCCGCTATCGAGTCTCCCGCCGCGGCCATCCTCAATCACTCCGCGATACCCTACAACTTCCGCTTCTCACCCTTCCTCCGAGAGAAACATCAAGTTGGTCTATCTCCTGATCGACCTATATGCAGAGCGTTCCAGTCCGGACACTGCCCCGAAGGCACGCGATGTTCTGAGCGTCACGTCTCAGATGGCAAGACATCGCAACCGACCGGCGGCCTCAACTCGCTCGTATGCAAGCATTGGCTACGCGGCCTCTGCAAGAAGGGCGAGGGATGCGAGTTTCTTCACGAGTACAACCTACGCAAGATGCCTGAGTGCAATTTCTTCATGCGCAACGGGTATTGCTCCAACGGTGATGAATGCTTGTACCTTCACATCGACCCTCAGAGCCGCCTACCACCCTGCCCTCATTACGACATGGGTTTCTGCCCACTAGGGCCCAACTGTTCCAAGAAGCACGTGCGTCGAAAGCTTTGCGGCTTCTACCTGGCTGGTTTCTGCCCCGATGGTCCGGATTGCAAGGAGGGCGCCCATCCCAAGTGGTCCAAGGACCTGGAGAAGCCGACTCTTAAGTCAGAGGAGAAGAAGGAAGAGGACGTCCGGATGGAAATGCCGCGAGAGGAGGAAATAGATAGGTCACGAGACTTCCACAGGGACAGAGACCGAGACGACGGAAGTAGGCATGGCAGACATGGAAGGGGAGGTAAATGGCGCGGCAGGGGAAGGTTCCGTGGCAGAGGCCATTAGAGTCTTTGGTCAGAGAGCGTTTGGGAGTTTTGTCTCAGTATTTCAATTTACAATGATACCCATACGGTTTGGGGTTTAGTGTCATCTTGCGGAGCAGAAAATATGACGATAGATGGTCCCTTAAACCAAGTCTGCTTTATATCACTGAGTTGCAGTTATTGAAAAATAAATTGGAGTCGTGACGGCGTCTATCATAGTTGAGTGAACCTTTCATGCATATTCCATCATCAGAAGTGGTGTGTATAGTACGTCCCTGTACATGATCAACATAAGTCTTCTAGAAACCCATGGTTCAAGAAGAGTCGGACAGCTGAGGGGTCCACACAGCTCCCTCACTCCCAGAGTTCCAAATATTGGTCTCTGATGAAACGGCAATGAACTCTTGTGGTGCCTCTTCACCATTCTCGCTCTCCTCTTCCTCCGAGCTCTCATATGAGCTCGTCTTCCAAGTAGACAGCTCATCCACTCGGCGGATGCCCATCATCCAGGAGATAAGACCACGAGGTGCGAATCGTCCAACAAATCCATACACACTGGAGCCAAGGCCGACGCGCACCGTGTCGGCAGTAATGGAGCCGTCAATCACATCAAAGACTGAAGTGTGCAGGCGTCGCAGCGAGCTGCCCCTAAGACCACGGATGCGGCCTCCCGAAATAGCGGAGCTGGTCTGGGCAACGAAGTTCTTTGCATAGACGTGTCGCGCGCCCTCTGGCCACACAAGCGGGGACTCGGGGTTTCCGGAAGTGACGAGGCCTTGATGAGGCGCACCGCGAGCAGGCATGAAGCTTGAAAAGTCGAACGTGCCAAGTTGCATATGAGTGACGGGAATATCCAGGGGACGGAGTTCCGCGGTCAGCACTTCAGTGAAGGCAGATAAAGCCGAGCACACAGTCGCCTCGGGGGCATGGAAAGGAGGGCTGATCGATGAGATGATGGAAGGGGTGAACACCAGAACCTTGGGAGGAATCCATTTCTCTCCGATAGGGTTCAGGCGAGAGGTGAGCAGCGGCAGGAAAGCCTGGATTGTGAGGATGGGTTGCAGAAGGTGGGTATTGAAGAGATCGGCGAAGCTTGACGGAGGGATCGTAGCGATAGGCGATGTCTGGTAGTGGAGACTCGGGATCAAAATCACCGACTTCAGAGTGAGGTGGTTGGGCTTCATGCCGGGTCCAGGAGCCTGTGGTGACTGTAGATAGAGGGCGAAGCGCTCGATAGCATTGCCAGCATTGGGAGGCTAGTGACTGATCAGTATACGCATTTTGGAACAAGGCAAAGGTATACCAACATCGGTGGTATCGATACTCAAGGGTCGAATGTCAGGTCTTCTCAAAGTCTGAACCATAGATTCGTCCTCGGCAGCGTTGCAGACGATGTAGACAATAAACCCTCGCCTCTCCATATCCAGGGACAAGGATTTTGTCAACGGCAGGGTCGGCGATCCGGCGATAACAATCACCTCGGTGCGACCGCCATTCCTGGCCCTCTTTGCTCTTCTTGTCTTTCTAAACGAGCGACTTGCTTGGTAGCCTTTGTAGACAACAGTTCCGCAGGCGACGACAATGACGCCGGTTATGATTTTGTGCCTCGCCACCCAGTCCTGCACCTTTTCCAGGCGTGTCAAGGACAAAGCCGCTACCTCGGGCTTAACTGGAGGGATCGGTCTCACAGACTCTGGTATCCATCGCGACGTGGCAAGGGTTTCTCTGACGACTTCGGCGGCGCGGTCAACGTTTTGATCGATGAATTCGGCGACATCGTCAGAATATCGACGGAGATGCACCGGGATGTTGGACAACTGCCAAGATATGTCAGCCGGTAAGATGTCAAGAGGAGTACTGCGCGACTCACCACGTCCAGGAATTGCTGATCGTCGGCCGACATGATGAAGACTGAGGGGCAGAAGAAAGATTGTTAGGCTCAGTCAATATGGCGGTCGGTATTGGACTTTCATGCTGGTGGAGAATAGGAAAGCTTCTTATTGCCGATTCCGCACAAGTGGGATGCACGGGCCATCCGGTTTCGTGTCGGAGATCGGGGCCTGCTCCTCCGGGGTTCGGCACAGTGAAATTTATGAGTTCGGTCAGAAGTTCCTTAGATGAATTTCATCTAGACGGCTTATTGATGATATATTTTCACAAAGCTGCCCTTAAAAACTTTCTGTACATGGTGCTCATATGAATTCGCTATATGGACAATAGCAAACTTGGGGGGTTGCTCACGACCAATGTTAGCTCGCCCATATATATTTCATGGGCGGTGTGTCCCTCTTGAGTTGCTCCTAAAGAGCGCCGGCTCTTCAGAAACGCATAAATCTAAATTATCCATCGCTCATAACATTGTCAATATTCATGTACTTATTAGCATCTTGAAGCAACTTCACCAGGAAATATTTATGGTATTAGTAAGAAGATAGAGTTAGGCGGTATCTCAACATTTGGCGTCTAACGTTAGTCTACTGCAAAGCCACATCTAACTTTCGACAAGGCCCATTCACTGTATGATAGTAAGCCGTTCGACTGTGCAGCTCTTCCGTGGCCTTGGACTCTGCTGCACTACGTTATCTCAAAATAGAATAAGGATATCTCGAGTTACCAAAGCGAGAATTAGTAAATAAGCTGTGTCCTTGTGAAAAATGCTGTGGTTGACCAACCACTTCGTAGACTACCCGTACTTACTGTAATAGCATCGTCTGTTGACTAACTAGACAGTCATACCAGCTCAAGTTGTGACCACGAGATAAGCTAATAACACCAGTTACTGGGGGCGGTGTTTCCCCAGCCTGTGCCAAAGGCATAAGTAAACAAGCATCACGAATGTCAAGCCGAATGATCAATTACACGGTAAAGGGCGTGGAAGTGGATTTGTCTTTGTCTCCACATGCCTCCCGGACACTGACTTGCATCTTGTCCGCATCTTCCCCTGGACTAACCTGGACAAAGGCATGAGTACAAATGAATTTATAAACTGCTATGGTCTCCGATGAGTTTAAAGATCATGAAAACCTGTTATTTACTAGATATTAACACCACAGTTAGAGGAGGTCCTCATCAGCCCGGAGAGCTTCTCATCTCATAAGTTAGAAGCGGCCGTGACCCACCCCCGGCCATTCATTCCCCAGACTCAGCGGGCGGCAGGAGCGGAGTGACTGTGGGGAACAACCCCAGCGGTTATCAACGGTTCCACCGGCCGATTGACCAGCCGGAACGGAGCTCGGCGTCTCTACCCTTATCTCTGTATCTCGTGACGACGTTTCTATCTACCTCTGTCCAACTCTTTTTATACCGCTTTCATCATCTTGTTCCTGCTATATCTTGCACTTCTTTAGTTACAGCCAGACTTCTGATTACTTACTCATTGTTGCTCATCATCACCTATAGCTTAGTTCAGCTTGACAGCACCACACACGGCACTATACAACCATGTTTCTCACAGATTACTTACAACATCGTCGAGACTGGTAAGCGTCTTACACTGTGCCTGCATATTCCTTTCGGTTTTCATCAAGCTTGACTCTTGTTGAACTAACACTATGTTAGTCAGTTCAAACAAGAACAGAGGGTGTCCCGTATAAAGGGTCTTACATCGTATCATGCTCCCTTCAGTGTCTTGGATCGGAAAACTATCGACAGGCCAATTGAAGAGCTCGTTCGGGATGTGCAGAAGGACTCTAGTAGGGCCGCAGACTACCTCCAGACCTACGGCAAGGTTGCACTCAAGGCACATGAAAAGACCAACTGTGTAACAGAGATCCTACTTACATCAGCCGAGGAGTGGCTCACAGATGGATCCATTAATTTCAAGGGTCCTTTGGCTGGCATTCCCGTGAGTTTGAAGGATACCATTGAGGTGGCCGGCTATGACAGCACAGTGGGCATGAGCACACATGTGAAAAAGCCTCTTCGAGCTGATGGAAACACTGTGAGGATGCTCAAAGACGCCGGTGCTGTGCCATACGTCAAGACCAACGTCCCAATCACCCTACTCAGTTTCGAGTCATCCAACGATGTTTGGGGTGAGACCTCGAACCCCTACAACAAGAAGTACACTGCTGGTGGCTCTACGGGAGGTGAAGGCGCCTTGCTTGCGCTTGGCGGCCGCATCGGTATTGGAAGCGATGTTGCTGGAAGCGTTCGCTGCCCAGCTCATTTCTCCGGTATCTACGCCCTGAAATGCTCTACTGGAAGATGGCTCAAGACCGGTATGGTCACTAGTATGCCTGGCCAAGACGGCGTGCCAGCAGTCTACAGCCCTATGGCCCGGACCTTGAACGATCTGACCTACTTTACCCGGTCTATGGTCCAGATGAAGCCTTGGACGTACGACTACTCTTGTCATCCGCTTCCATGGAGGTCTGATGTTGAGAAAGAGTACACGGAGAAGAAGAGCCTCCGAGTTGGTATCCTCCGGACTGATGGGGTTGTGGACCCCAGTCCTGCTTGTAAGAGGGCTCTTGAGATGACCGAGGACGCTCTGCGAAGAGTGGGCCATGAGATCGTTGAAATCGATCCCCCTTCCCCTTACGAAGCTCTTTGCCTCGCTTCCATTCTCCTCTGTAGCGACGGTCTCGAGACGGTCAGGTCTTTTTTCCGATGGGGCGAGTGGAATGACCCGGGCGCTGCCCAGATGACCTTCTACTTTAACCTTCCACGGCCCATCAAGTATTTACATTACCTCTGGGTCAAATATATCCGGTGTGATCCTATATGGGCCGGACTCTTACGTAACTGGCATCCCCAGTCCGGGACTGAGATCTGGCAACTCAATGCCCAGCGCGAATTGTACAAGAGGAGGTGGTTTGACTGGTGGGACAACTCTGGCATCGACTGTCTGATTGCTCCTCCTAACGCAACCCCGGCTGTTCCTCACAAGGGTATGCATGATGCTTGTAGTAGCTGTGGCTACACATTCATGTTCAACTTGGTGCGTGGTTTGGGCTCAATCTCTCCATGGCTTACAACTAACTCGTGATAGCTCGATTACTCTGCTGGCACTCTGCCCATCACCCATGTCGACAAGACCAAGGATCAACTACCGGCTGGATTCAGTCTTGAAAGCCTGAATGGTATTGCACAAGGTGCGTATAAGCTGTACGATGCCGACGCCATGCACGGCTTGCCCGTAGGTGTTCAGGTCATCGGTCGCCGGCTGGAGGAGGAGAAGGTTTTGGCGATTATGAAAAGAGTTGAGGATGCTCTAGGAGAGGACAAATTCCCTCTACTGGAACTCGATTAAGTCATAGGCCGGGATTATATCGCGTGGGAAACTCTGTGGATTTCGAGTTGATCGATGTTAATGTGCTGTCGGACCTCCGGCAACCGGGGCATCAAGCATTAATTCTCAACATGACCTGACGTAGATAGCAACCATACCATGCCGTTTCAACCGAGTCTCGATAGTAACAAATCAAGTTGTTCCTTTAGGTCATGAGGTTGGGTCGTCAACTTCGAAGGTGGACTTCACTCTTGCAGGGTAGTCCCCGAGCTCCGATCTCGGCGTCCAGACAAACGAGGAGCTTCTCCTCACTCCTTTCTCACGGCAGTATACAAGCAGTCGCTCTCGGGTATAAAGCAAGAACTCACACCTCGCTTTTGGGCTTTATTCTAATATATCCACACACCATTAAGCAATCGCACCGACATCAACATGGGCGAAGAAAAAGATAGATGGTCTTCCACTGTAAGCCCCCCCACCTTTTATCCTAGGTGTGATATCTTCGCGACTTACACGGATGCTAGGCCTACCAACACTCGGCATCCTTTGTGCCCTTGCTGGCTGGGAAAGTCGTTCAATGGCTGGATCTACAAAAGGACGATGTTCTGCTGGATATTGGCTGCGGTGGTAAGTATACTGTCGAGCCGCTACTTGGCACTCGACTAACCATATAGACGGCATCTTGAATGCCGACTTCGCAAAGATCCTGGCGCAGGGAAGCGGCTCGATGCACGGTGTCGATAGCTCAGTTGCCATGATTGACGCGGCTCGAGACCTGTGCAAGGATTCAAAGAACTCTACGTTTGAAG
Source organism: Fusarium staphyleae (assembly GCA_017140175.1). NCBI lineage: Eukaryota > Fungi > Ascomycota > Sordariomycetes > Hypocreales > Nectriaceae > Fusarium > Fusarium staphyleae. Next base: position 6,863 of record JADDON010000008.1, on the reverse strand, counting down.
GTATCGCTCTACGCTCCAACAGCAGGACTCAAGTTGCTAACTTGCCTTCCATAGCTCTCGACGCGACGCAACTAGTCTCTAAACCAGAGCTTCAGAAAGGCACCTTCAACAAGGTCTTCTCTAACGCAGCCATGCACTGGATCCTGGGCCCAGAAGATACTCGCGCCCAGTTTTTCAGGGGTGTATACGGTGCCCTCGCCCCTGGTGGCTCATTTACCTTTGAAATGGGTGGCTTGGGAAATATCCCCGAGATGCGAACAGCGGCCCTCGGTGCCGTGGCTCGCCGCGTCGGTATGAAAGCCGCCCTCGCTGCAGACCCCTGGTTCTTCCCCGACGAGGCCTGGATCACCAAGGCACTGGAAGAGGCTGGCCTCGTGGTTGAGCGGACAGAGCGCGAGTGGCGACCTACACCAGCTGACAAAGGTGGCGTGGAAGGTTGGATAAGACTGATGGCGAGCCAGCTGCTCGATGCTGTGCCAGAGGCTAAAGCGAGGGAAGAGGCAGTACAGGAATGTGCAGAGGTTCTGAGAGAAGTGTGTAGGAATCCTGGAGGTGGAGAGATGATATCGTATGTGAGATTGAGAGGTGTGGCCAGGAAACCGGAATGAGAGTCCATCAGTGATGGATATATGGAGACGGAAGCCAGGGCAGCACTCACTTGAGCTGCTTATCTGAGGATTTATTTAAACAGAGAAAGAAAAGGGATATCGCAGCTAAGTTATAAAGCAAATCGCATAAGACGGAACAGGATGTATGCCAATCAAGTCGGCAAACAGCATGCGACGTATGGATAACGTTAGTCATCACCGTACGGAGTACATAGACACCGAAATTTCTAGACAGAATGTGTCAGCCTGCACCTTGCGGAGTACAAGTTACCAGGTTATTGTTCACACCAAATGCGAGCCTAACGTAGCCTGCCTCGTCGAGGGGCAAACGGCCTATATAGCTGTCACTTGACGCGGCCAGAACACCATCACTGGCATTTCTGTGCTGATTAGATGTTTGAGTCGTCGGCATCTCGGATCACCATCGCCTAGATAAACGACGTCACCATCACCAGGCCTGTTGTTTTGGCTTTATCAGTCGTGATATCCCGCACTCTGGCCGCAAAACTGACATAATAGCTCAACGAGCCAACATGTCTGAACACGACGCGCTAGTTTTGTCGTACGTCCATTTGGCCAACTTCCCCAGAGCAAGTGATGCCCTGGTCACCCTGAAAAAGGTGGCATCCTTAGTGAAGCCCATCATGCGAGCGCGTAATTGGAAGGTTAGCGAGCTGGCCGAGTTCTACCCTGAACAGGCCAACCTACTGGGTTTGTATGCACGTTATTCGACAGGTTGTTCGCCCTGCTGAGTATACGACCTAGGTCTCAACGTAAATCGAGGTTTAAAGATATGCTTGCGCCTGCGGCATGCCGGGGAACGAAATCAGTTCATGCCCATCGAGAATATCGTGGATACAATGCTCCATGAGCTCGCTCACATCGTATACGGCGCTCACAATTCACAGTTCCACGCACTCTGGGATCAACTCCGCGATGAGCATCAAGGTCTGGTTATGAAAGGCTATACCGGCGAAGGATTCCTGTCTGAAGGACGACGACTGGGAGGTTCCAGAATGCCTGCTCGTGAAGCTCGCCGACTGGCACGAGAAGCGGCTGAGAAACGTCGAGCGCGGCTTGGAACTGGGGCAGGAAAACGTCTAGGAGGTGCCGCCTTACGACCAGGAGAAGATATTCGCAGGGTCATGGCGGAAGCGGCTGAGCGTCGAATTAGGACAATGAAGGGCTGTGGCACTGACAAGCTCAGCGAGTCTCAAATACAGAATATCGCCAACACAGCCACAAGAAACGGCTTTCGAACACAAGCGGATGAGGACGAGGCCAACGATGCAGCCATCGCGCAAGCTTTGTGGGAACTAGTGCAGGAGGATACATCGGCAAAATATGGCAACTCTTATATACCTCCCACGGCGGATAATCCTACCGGCAATGGAGGCGGATCTGTAATGCCAGACGGTGGAGGGCCGAGCACTTCAGAGTCGAGACAGTCCTTGGGTCTTGGACAAGCAGACCAGGCTGGGAGAGGTCGCAGTTCTCATACTGAGTCTAGAGAGGCTCGAGGATGGATATGCGATACTTGTACCTTACATAACCCCGCGACCTTCCTTTGCTGTGAAGCGTGCGGGATGGAACGGTCCGCAAGGGCGACTCAAACCACGGAGAATCGCCGATCCAGATCGCCGAAACTTGCGAGACAGCCAGATGTTGTCGATCTGACTCAAAGTCCGCCACGAGATCGAGAGCATGGTGCTTCTGCTTCTCGACTAACGAAGTCGACGGCAGTGTCCTCGTTACCCCGGACATGGCAGTGTAGTTTGTGTAGAACAGAGATGGAGAGACAATGGTGGACCTGCTCCACATGCGGAAAGATGAAGGACTCCTCGAGATAGACAGGCAGTTGCGAAGTAACTAACTAACGTTAGTACGTCGTCGAAGGTTAGTAGAAACCGGTTAACTTGAAATTGGACGACTTGGTACCCCTCAGCCGTTGCTTACTTTATGCCGTATCTCAAACGATAACTTCATTATAGCCGCGTGATTGACACAGGCAAGCTTGGCCTTCCAATGGATTCATGACGCTTTGTAAAGCCAGGGCAGGTGTTGAACATGAGATCGCGTTTCTAGAAGTTCAGAGGCAATGACGTCATCAAGCTTGATAGGTTTGGGATAAGCGCCGATTGGAACTGGAAGTGTTTAATAAGGCGGGACTGTTGAACGCCACAGAGTTTTATGAACCAGTGGCTTGGGGGAGATGGAACCGGGCAGGCAGTAGGAGATGATTACGTAGAACGCTTGAAGCGGCTGTTTAGAAATAATAACTCGTGTATACGGAGTAGTAATACCTGGTCTGTCTCATAGTGGTTCGAGCTGAAGTCAGCGTCAAGGCGATGCCCCACTGTATCCACATAGAGAGGGTTTTGGTCTTCGCGGAATTCTCATCACAGTGATAAATATGGTTGTATCCGACATGCAAATATCAGATACCTTCAAGAAGAACTGGGGCAATTCATCAGCTCTCGTGGAGTCCCGTGACTCTCTTGCCAGGGCAGCCAATCTGGACCGTGGATCATATTGACCAGACCAGACCGATAAGGTCTAGACGTCCATGGACCCAAGGCCAGAACACGATGGGCCTTGAGATCTTGAGACTTCGTCTGCCGAGAGCGGCAGAGGAGAGCCACAAATGGACAACGCGTTTGTTGGCGCCGTTCGGGATGCAAATGCCCGAGAGCTTTTGGGTAGCACAGATACTCGGTTGTCAACTTGGCATTCAGTAAGACCTCATTTACTGCAGCTGAAGAGAATCATCCCAAAGATGATTTCACTTGTTAAGTCTCTTGACGCTGGATGTGTCCTTGGTCCGAGACAGAATCTTTCTCGAAGCCCGTTTTTGAAGGCAGCCAGCCACTAAAAGTAACTGATTCTGGGGATGGCTGAGAACTGCTGGCTCGGTCCCAATCGGCATGTAAGTGGGTTTGATCAACTTTGCGTGCTGAGTTGGTGTAAAACCTCCTGATTTCTTTTGCTTTGCTTTTTCTTCTTTTCCCCTTGGCTCTCAACGGCTAAAAGCTTCCGTCGTTTGTTGTTCATGCGGTGCCTGAAAGAGTGCGATCTTATTCGCTGATTCCCGCGATCTTCTTGTGTCTTGCATTCTTGAGAGTGGGGTGCCGAGATTGATGGACAGGGCAGGCTCGGCATCCAATGCAGTGTGACTGAGCAAGAAAGCGATGTGCGAGCCAGGAGCGTGCAAGAGAAGTTAAGATCTGCTTACTATACTTAGCTTGGCGCTTGACGAGGGTCCCAATGTTGGCAATGCCCTCTTCTGAAGTTCTGCGCACACATGTCCAGTCGTTGGGTTAGTGCAAAAGCTCCCACTGATGGTATGCAGACGATACAGAAATTCATCCGATGCTGGGCAGCTTTGACCATTGAAGTAACCAAGCCAAGACAAGCAGTACTGGAAAGGGTATGCTTGAAGCGTTACAAGTTTCCAACGGTTGAGAGATGAAATCCATGATGCTGACCAGGATCATTTTTGGATTGAAATGCGGCCGGTGGATGGAGGATGTGATGTTGGAGGAGCGGATGGGAGGAGGAAGAGGAGATGCGAAAGCTTGGATGGATGGATGGGGCCTTTTCGCCACTGGCGCTGCCGATGTGTGCGGGCCATTGTTTAGTTTCAGCACCAACAGCTCATCGGTCAGCGCCTGTTGGAGTAGCTCATGCTAGCAATTGATGCTCTAGCTGCTGCTGTGCCGGCGATGAGTTGCTTGTGACATGGCTATGAAGACAGTATGAAGACTTGAAGGCGTCCAACTAAGAGTACCCAGCCAATCCGAGTTTGATGGGAAATAGCCGGGAAGCAGTTGCGTTGAATGACAGTCGCTGTCTTGTCAGGGTTGCAGTTTGTACTGGCAAAAGTCTGACATAGGCATGTCAATTGTGGTGTTGACTGGGATCAATACTCGTTCATGGATATGAGACCGGCTCCGCGCGAAGCCTCGAAATGCGCACCAACCTATTTTGCTTGTTGTTTTCTAATCCGCCCTGTCTTCGTTCCTGACTTGGCATGGCTTGGGCACACACCCAACAGGAGTCAACAGAAAAGTTAAACGGAGAAGGTCAACCAAGGCTCGGCTAAACAGGTTCTTGGGTAAGGTAACGTAAGGCGAGCGTGACAGTGGTTTGCAAGCTTTCGAAGCTGATCTCTAGCCAGCAAACTGGGAGGTTTGGAGGAGCTAGCTGGGAGGTACCCATGCTAACGAGCTTCCCGTCGTCCTTTGGGCCCCGAATGCTAAAGTAGTCCCGATTCTGGGCCTCACCGAACCGCGCTTCGGCTGATAAGTTGCCCATTACCATGCATGTACGATCTGATGGATACATTTCGCAGCCGTGTAACAGAAGTTGTACCGACCGAAAAGCCTGAGCCCTAAGGACAAAACCAGGTAGTCCATATCTGTACTCTACTGTTCTTTAGAGAAGTGTCTGTGCCATAACTTAACTAATAGAAGTAAAGTGAGAAGCGGCTTGCTCTTCACCGTAGAAACCAGGGGCTTGCGAGGCCATGCCATTGTCGTCCTGGATCGGCATTTGCACACTCGCAGACAAAGCCGTGGCCCCATGGTTGTGGAGGCGATCCTGATCCCAGCACGCCACAACACCCAGTCGAGCGACTGCCTGAACCCCACCTCGTAGCACCGCACCCCCCAGGACCCGCAGCCACCCCGTACAGAAGGGACCGCAGGGCGTTACACCCCTGTAGTCAACTCGTAAGCCCCGCTCTAGAGGTGCCCTTGTTGGGTGCGGGCAAGTGGGTAAGCATCAACCTCTGCATGGATGAGGTGTGGATGCCCGTCCCACGGCGTCGTCTCAGCCTGTCCCCAGCACAAGGTTGCGAATTCAGGGTCCCATCCTATTCAAGGGCCTTCTTTACCCTTCACTGGAAAATCCATACCTATTTCTCTCAAGCAAGTTGCATTTATTAACGTTAGCAATTTCTGTGCCCTTGGCCCTCGTGTCGGAATTGAGAGACGCTCCGGGTCAACCCATCTACCGTGCAAATTCGTTTCCTCCACCTTCAATTCTGGGGTACCCCCCTCTAAGCTTCACACCTGTTCTATTACATCCAGCTTTCCATCATCTCCGACCTGCATCACGGCGCCTTTCTTCTCTTTAGTTGTTCCGAACCTGCAACTACGACCACTCGAACGATAATTACCAGTAAACCATCTGGGCAACGCCCTCCCAGATCCTATTATACTCCCGAAGACGCCGCAATAGGAAGAGCCGGGCTAGGTAATTAGACCGCCGCGGCCGTCTTCCACTCTTTGCCATAATCCGCTTTTGCGCCATGCTATTTCCCTGGCGTCGGTCACTTGTCGATTCTTGGTGAATCAAGCTTTGCCGACCACTATCACGCCTAGACCTTCTCTGAGGCCGAGGTCGTCCGTAACCCAGAAAGGTCTGACATTGCCTCATTACTCGCCATCACCTCGATCTCTCTCGACACATCGAACTTCTTCGCCATTTTAACCAGCCAATTCCAACCGTTACTCATCATCAGTCCCTGACGTCGCTTGATACGGCCATCACCCTCGATGCCTCGTGACGGGCTGAACCGACATGAGCCCTCCCGAACAACCTCGTGCCAGCAGCCAATCTCGAGCTTTTAGGCCCGCCGCCGCTGTTCACGATGTTGGTTTCCCTTTGAGCCGCTCCGAGTCTCAGCCCGGCCATGTCTATGCCCCTGCTCCCACAATCAACAATCCAGCGCGACCGAGAGCTGCCGCTGATCTCATCAACGAACCCAACCGTCAAGATGGAACCCCGCGTCTGCTTGGAGGAGGACGCTTCCTTCGAGACCCTCTTGGGGATGGCACACGATCGCTTTCCCAGAGCCCATTCCGCCTGACTATGCCGGCCATTTCTCCAGGCCAGCTCGCCTTCTCCGCCATGCAGTATTTGCCGGTCCCGACTATCGTTCTCAACAATCTCAAAACGGTTGTTCTAGCTAATGAAGCGATGGGTCGAATGCTGGGCATCGTCACGGAAGACTCGGATGAGGAGGACGCATCTGCCACCATCGATCATCTACGGGGTCAGAGCTTGTCCCAGGTTGGTATCGATATATTACAAGACGGACAGCCTGTATGGGCGACTTGGGAGTCTTTCCTCGACACTTTGGTTGATGAGATGGGCGTGCGCGCTCCAGCGAAGGACTCACGGCAGCTTTCTCAGTCAGGCGGGGACGCGACCCCTACTACTAGCACAATGCCCATACCCACCCCTCAGAGC
>JADDON010000798.1:0-30839 GCA_017140175.1 Fusarium staphyleae | reverse complement strand
GGGCAGGGCGTCGGGGCGGGTGACAGATGGGGATATGAGAGGGTGAACGGCTTGACCGGTGATGGAGAGTTGCGATGGGCGATGGGCGCGAACGATGCCCGTGTTGGTCGTTGTTGGGCCGTAGCCGGGATTAACAGGTAGAGTGAAGTCAAGATGGGTTGTCCAGGACATGGCCAAGCGAGGAGTGCAGCGACCAGGATCGATTTGAGCCGTGGCCGAGATCTTGATGTCCAGATCCCGCACAGGATTCTTGGGGCTCACGTCGTGTTCTCGGGGAGATACGCGGTAGAGGAAAGTGACGTGGTCGTGCGAAACGCAGCTCAGCGGTAGTTGCATACCGGCCTCATCGTTGAGGCTCTCGATGGCAGCATCAAGAATAGAAAGGTCGATCTTATCTAGTGAGACCTCGCAGTCGAAATGAGGCGTAAAATCGACCTCGAGCAAAGCAATCACCGCCGTGCTAGTCGGTGCCGTGGTGGGCCGCGAGAACCGGATCCTAGTATGTACCAACGGATGGATCTTGTGCTCGACCTGAGGCACAGCACGGATATGCTTCATAAGATCCTGCGATCTTGTGACGGGTGCAACTCTGGACACTCGCAGTGCGGACAACCGAGGCTTGGCTCCGCCGAGAGCGGGATCGCTTCCAAAGGACTCGAGAAGGTTGAACCCGGAGGGGATGCCGCTCTGAAGATAGCCGCTCCCTCTCGCGTCGACATCAGTTGAAGCGTCAGGTTTGAGGCTCGCGGAAGCGGTGAAGATGACAGATGGCGCGGACAAGCGCGTCCGAGGTCGGCCTAAGAAGACGGGCAGTTTCCATGCGGCGTAGACATTCTGGCCTGTAGGTTCGCCATCGCCGTCACTGTTTTCTTCCTCGTCAACGATTATGAAAGGATCGTCAATGTCGGGGACGGTGGCTGAGAAGATGGTCTCTGAAGCGGGATTGTCCCGGCTGTGAGTCTTGCTGTTGATGACCTGGGCTTCGACTGATATCACCAGCCGCTTGAGATGGGAGCGAAGAGATTCCTCATCTTTCCACGGAGTTTTTAGTAGTAGAAGAACATCCACCGTCTCGTCTAGTCGGACAAAGTCAGTCATGTGCCGATTAAACGAGGGGGGCAGTATACGACGTACCGAAGAACAAGGAGTCTCGGCTCTCGACCGAGTCAATTATTGACTTTCCAGGCTCAATATCTCTGAACGCCGCCTCCAGGTCTAAATCAGTGTCGGAGGGTATCAGATAAGACAGTTTTGATTGCTCTGCAAAGTCGGTTGTGGGATCGGAGATGAGCTTGTTGATATTTGTGAGAGACTCAACCTCGAGAGGCTCTGGCTGGAGAGGTTCAGGCTCCGTGGTTGCCTCCGAGTCTGACATTTTAAGTAATCAATAGAGGAAACTTCCTCTGAAATAGGCATTAATGATTATCGAAATATGGGCTTTATCCGTGATGACTTTTATACCAATCCTTGGACCGTCCGTGTAAGTCGAGACCGCCCCCTTGATGTTGTGAGATCGACGTGGTCCCCAAAGTCGATGCCTTAGGTAATCAACCAAATGCAAGCTTGAGGGGCGCACGGACCACATCAAAAAGTTGATGGCTCTAATTACTCCGTACTCCGTAATAAATCGATAAATCAATCTCCTCCCAGTTTCGACCATCGCGATCCAACTACAGCGCCATTTCTATCATTCATCACCGCGCGACAGCTCGGTCCGTGGTCGCCTCACTCGAGATACTACGACTTCGTCGTCTTGATAGGGGTATCGCTTTATTTTTTACTACGCGACGCTCCTTTCGTCACCATGAATGGTTTCGGCTCTCCCTACAGCCAGCCAGCCGCGGCTTGGCAAGAGCACCATACCCCCGATGGACGAGCCTACTATTACAATGCGACTACCAAGGTCACGCAATGGACCAAGCCTGAGGACATGATGAGCTCAGCAGAGGTGCGTCTGCCCAGTTTCACGACCCCACACATGTCATTATACTAACGTGTCGACAGCGCGCTCTTGCGAACCAGCCTTGGAAGGAATATACTGCCGAGGGAGGTCGAAAGTACTGGTATAACACTGAGACGAAGCAGAGCTCATGGGAGATGCCCGATGTCTATAAGAACGCGCTCGGCGCTTCCAGCAAGCCCGCGACCCCGGCTTCTGCGACCCCCTACACCCCTCCAACCGGCGGTGGTGGTCATGGTGGCTATTCCCACGCGCCCTACGATCAGCATCGCGACCAGCGCGACGTCTATCCCGAGTCTCGACAGATTGCATACGGCAGCGACCCCAAGGTTCAGGCTTTTGTCCCTGCTACGAATGACCCAGAGTACACCACCCCTGAGGAGGCCGAAGCCGCCTTTACCAAGCTTCTTCGACGGAGTGGAGTCCAGCCAGACTGGACTTGGGAGCAGACAATCCGAGCCACCGCTCGAGACCCTCAGTTCCGCGCCATCAAAGATCCCAAGGATCGCAAGGCCGCGTTCGATAAGTATTGTCAGGACGTGGTCGTTCAGGACAAGGAGCGCGCCAAGGAGAGGCTTGCTAAGCTGCGTGCTGACTTTGAGACGATGCTCAAGAGGCATCCCGAAATCACACACTATACCCGTTGGAAAACCGCACGACCCATGATCGAAGGCGAGACTATTTTCCGCTCTACCAATAATGAGGGCGAACGCCGTCAGCTGTTTGAGGAGTACATCATCGGGCTCAAGAAAACTCACACTGAGCAGCAGACATCCCTACGGAAGAACGCTATGGATGGGCTCATTGACCTGTTGCCCAAGCTCAACTTGGAACCCTACACACGCTGGTCTGATGCACAAGGTATCATATCATCAACCCAACCCTTCCAGAATGACGAGAAATTCCAGGCTCTCACTAAGTTCGACATCTTGACTGCCTTTCAAAACCACATGAAGGCGCTGGAGCGCACTTTCAACGATACCAAGCAGGAGGAAAAGAATAAGAAATTCCGCAAAGAGCGTAAGGCGCGAGATGCGTACAAAGCTCTCCTTGGCGAGCTCCGCGCAGACGGCAAAATCAATGCCGGAACGAAATGGAGCAAGATTGTTCCTCTCATCGAAAACGATGACCGATACGTCAACCTCGTTGGCCTAGGTGGCTCGACCCCCCAGGAGCTTTTCTGGGATATCATTGAGGAGGAAGAGCGGGGCCTCCGAGGGCCCAGGAACGAGGTTATCGATGTTCTTGAAGTAAGTAAACACCAAATGGCAGAGTTGTACGAGTTTTTTCTGACCACCTACTTCAGGACAAGCGGTTTGATCTCACGCCTACGAGCGATTTTGAAGAGTTCCTCTCCATCATGAAGGATGATCGACGGACTGCTAACATTGAACCTGATATTCTCAAACTCATTTTCGATCGAGTAAGTTGGCTTATCTGTATGCTTGATCAACAACTAACACTTGACCAGCTCCGCGAGAAGCGCTCATCGAAACGGGAAGACGACCGACATTCGGAACGCCATCAACGCCGAGCTGTCGACGACCTCCGCGCGTACATGAAGCGCATGGAACCACCTATCACCTTGAGTGATACGTATGAAAAGGTACGACCTCGACTTCTGAAATCAGACGAATTCCAGGCCATCGCTTCCGAGGATGCTCGACGAAGCGCTTTTGACAAGCATATCCGCCGGTTGCGGGACAAGGAAGAGGAAGCGGACCGAAGCTACAGACGGCGTGACCGCATGTCTAGCGAACGGGACTTGCACCGCCGTGAAAGGGAACGATCCAGAGGTGAGCGATCTCATCGTAGCGGTGGACGTGGTTCTCGACGTAGTCGCAGTCCAGAGCCAGATGCGTACGAAGCGGACAGACGCAAAGCCATTGCCGAGAGAGAGCGTAACCACCGAAAATCCACTATGGCAGAGGGTCTGTTGGCATCCGACCGTGTTCGTCTTTCACCTCCACCCCGCCGCGAGCGGGAACGCGAGCGAGAACGTGACAGAGAACGAGACTACGATCGTCCCTCTCGTCCTCGCCGTGACGACGACGGCCATTACGAGCGCGAGCGTAGGGATCGGGACGACGAACGTGAGCGGCTGTACCGCCGCCGCACTGACCGAGGTTCGTATGAGGAGCTTCCTTATGGAGATGAGCGCCCATCAGGTTCTCGACGCCGCCGTCCTGATGACGAAGATGACTACACACGCCGAGACTCACGAGACTCAAAGGTATGAGATGTTGCTACAAGCCATGGATGATTTCAGGTGGCTAACAGAATACCGCAGAGAGTGAAGAGAGAGAGATCGCGTGAGCGTACTCCGCCTCCGCCTCGCGTTGAAGAGCGCCCTCGTAAGAAAACACCCCCGCCTTCGACCAAAGATGACAAAGAGGTCCATTCCGGGAGCGAGGAGGGCGAGATTGAGGAGGACTAAACCAGGAGGACTTGAACCCGTGTTGCCATCGAGGTTGTTGCATGCATCTACGCTCTCTTCAAGTACGTACCGGTTATCGTCAACCCCCCGGCGCGTCTGTTGGGCGAGATGACTCTCGAGTACAGGCTTGCGATGGCCATCCTGGGCCGCAGTGGTGGAATGGAAACATGTGGATGGCGACTATGCCTCGTCCTCTCCACAAGCAAACTTGTCTGGCTACCTAGTATGTGCCTTTCCCATTCCTCCCCGTCTTCTAGGTCTTCTTGCTTGTGAGGTTTAGTACGTAGAAACAGTAGTGGCGGAGTTTTTTTTTGGGTGGGCTTTTGGTAGTGGTAGTTGAACAAGACATAAACGATCAATTCAGTCTGTATCATGGGCTTCTCTTCTTGACGATCCAAATTCTTTTTCTGTGCTTGAAACATGGTAAACTAACTGACAGCTATCTTTCTTCTGGGGTTGTTTCCCGCGAGGTAGGAAACTTGTGACGGCAGTGACCCTGCTTGATCCGTTGTCCCTCAATCTACGAAGCATACCAGTTTCGCCTTTCATGTACGTATACTTTGACCCAATGTTCTTCCAGTAAGTACTAGAGACGATTAGAAAGCATCGAAAGACAAAAACAAATAACCCGAATCAACTGCTCCGGCGAAACTGGTGCCTTGGTAGGACCAGACAACAGGGGGTACACTACCGTCGCCATCGTTATCCGTCTGGATCGTCATCCTCGCCGACGCTGTGGTCTTCATCTATTCCCAAAACCCGGCCCCCACGCTGCTTTTGTCCGTTTCCATTTTGAACGCCCGAAACGCCGGGAAATGCATCATTATGGGGAGGGAAGGTCTTCTTGTAAACGCCTTTAGCTCTTTTCTGGGGCATTCTCTTCCAGGAAGAACTGTATGTGTTGTTAGTTATCGAACTGCGCGTGGTGAAGTGGTCAAACTTACGTAGTTGCCGCTCATCTTCTGGTCCTGGTCGAGCTGGGAGCCGTTCTTGTTAATACGGGGGCGGTAGTTGGTAGGGTCACGGCGGAATGTGACATCAAGGTTCTTCAAGAAAGCGTTGCAGCCGGTAAGGAGGGACTCGGGCTGGTTGGCGTGAGAGTTGATACCAGGCTGGCCATCAAAGACAATGACACGGTCGGCGAGGTAGGTGGCCATGATGAAATCGTGCTCGACAATAAAGGCCGTCTTCTTGGAGTGCATGATGAAGCGCTTGATGACTCGCGAGGCAATGAGACGCTGCTCTGAATCGAGGTAGGCTGAGGGCTCATCGATCAGGTAGATGTCGGCGGGGAGGCCGAGGGCGAGGACAATGGCGACACGCTGCAATTCACCACCGGACAGGTTCTTGACCTCCTGGTCGATAAAGTCGTCGAGCTTGAGGGGCTTGACGACGTCGGTCTGGAACTGGGGAGACAGGAAGGCCTGCTTGATCTTCTTGAAGAATAACTGACGAACAGTGCCGTCAAACTTGGGAGTGATGGTCTGGGGCTTCATGCTAATTCTCATCTCCGGCACGGCCGCCTTGCTATCGGGCTTCAGGGCACCAGCCAAGAGTCGGCAGAAGGTCGTCTTTCCGGTACCGTTCTCGCCCATCATGACAATAATCTCCGAGTCGGTGAAATCGCCGGCATCAATCTTGAGCTTGAAGTTGCCGAGGGTCTTCTCCATGGAGGGGTACTGGAAGGCACGCGACTTATCGATAATGAACTCGTCAGTTGTCTCGACGGTACGGAATGTCAGAGACTCGTCACGGAATCGCAAGTTCTCGGTGGGGATATGGCCGTCAAGGAAGATGTTGATACCCTCACGGACAGAGTAGGGAAGGGTAACGACGCCGTAGATGGCGGGCTTGCCATAGAGGACGCAGATATAGTCGGAGAGATAATCCAGAACAGACAGATCATGTTCGACGACAATAACGTAGTCATCATCTCGGAGGAGCGAACGGATGACAAGAGCAGCACTGAGACGCTGCTTGACATCGAGGTAGGAAGATGGCTCATCAAACATGTAGACGTCGGCTTTCTGGACAGCGACGGTTCCAATAGCAAAACGCTGCAGCTCACCACCAGAAAGAAGGTTGACATCTCGGTCCATGATGTGGTTCAGCTCCAGAGTGTCAGCGATCTCCTTCATGTTACCGAGGGATGCGCGGCCCTCGATCAAGTATCGCACGCTCTTCTTGGGGCCCCTGACAGCCTTGGGAATCTGGTCCACGTATTGGGGCTTGACAACGGCCTTGAGGTCATCCTCCAGGAGCTTAGTGAAATAGTCTGGTAGAAAAGTCAGTACGACGCCGTACTCCAGCGAGATCCCCGTGCTACCACATACTTTGAAGCTCAGAACCACGGAAGTGCTTGATGACGTCCTCCCAATCAGGAGGATTATCATGTCGGCCCAGGTTGGGCTTGAGCTTGCCGCTCAGAATCTTGAGGGCAGTACTTTTTCCGATACCGTTGGTTCCGACAAGACCCAGCACCTGACCCGGTCGAGGCATCGGCAGACGATGCAACTTGAAGCTGTTGGGGCCATATCGGTGAGTGACCTGGCTCTCGAGGTTTGTGGGCAAGTTGATGATGGTGATGGCGTCGAAAGGGCACTTCTTGGGGCAGATACCGCAACCGATACAGAGGGACTCGGAGATGAAGGCCAGTTTGGAATCGGGAGCGACTTCGATACAGAGCTTTCCGCTACGGACGACGGGGCACGACTTTTTGCACTCTTGACGGCATTTTCGCGGGCGACACTAAAGGAGGGGTTAGAATTTCTTTGGCGGGGCAAAAAACGTGTGCGGGAAGCGTTCGTGACGGACCTTGTCGGCGTTGACGATGGCGATACTGTTGTTTCCTTTGTTAGTCGTCTATATTCTTTCACGTCTCTGGAGACTCGACATGTTCATCCGGGCCGCACATACCGTGTGAGCTTGTCCGACATGGTTGCGATCGACGAGGAGACAATAGATAGTCGATGGGTTTTTTGAAAGTGGTTTTTTTTTTTAAGTAGGAAAAGGTGGCGTCAAAGGGCTCCAAGACGAGGAAACTCGCGCGCGCGGAAGACGATGGCACGCAGGCGCTTGTCGAGACTCCTTACGAGGGGCGAAATGCGTGGTACAGAGGAAGGGGGGAGAAAAGATCGAGGTTAAAGGAATTGTGATGTTGTTGGTGTGGTCAGCAAAATCTACCCCATTGTGAATCGTCGGCGGGGCAGGGCTGTGGATCGTCTGGGTTTCAGAGGTCAGGTATCATCTGGCACTGCTTGTGTGCAAAAGTGACCTTGCTTTGTTAAGGGCCCTATCCATCCACCTATGACGTTGCGGCCAGACGTGGAATTAGGCCGTTGCGGGCGAAATCGAGACAAGGATGTTGACTTTGGAACAGTCCCTAGGTTAGTTAACTAGGAAATCGAATATTTGATACGAAGTACTAATTAGTTTGTTGTATATGGGCATAAAGCTATAGAATATGTTGCCTGTTGTTGGGATGCTTGCTCAAGTTCAGAACAGCATCCAGGAGATGCCGAGTTTATTTCCAATCTAATAGACACAGACTCGTCAAGTTATGTCAAAGTAACGATACTATATGTGTATACTGCGTGTGCTTTAGGCACTGGTATCCTTCTGAGGTGAGTGGATTAAAATGTGATTTAAATCCACGACAGAGGCTTGTGCAACAGGGATATCCACATCGAGATAATACACTTGGTGACACGAAACATCTCGACTGTTTACTACTTATCTCTTCCTTGAAACTCGTCGGTTTGTAGTGGGTTTTCGCATATAATAAATAATTATGTCGCTTGACAAGTCTTATCATAACTCCTAAGTCTTGCTTTTTAGAGATAAAGGACCAATTCTACATGTTGCATTTGCCCTCGAATAAGAAAGAGAGGTCGTTAGATAGAGTGCTATCACCACGTAGTTACCTTTCCCTGCACATCCAAACTGAATTGGCAGAGACAAACCATCAATTGCAAACACCAACTATTAACCACCACGATACGTTCTAGCACGAATGACGAATGAAACACTTTAAAGTAGCACATTAAAATCCGAAAAGAACAAACAACAGTAAAGTCTGACATGCCGAAACAATGTCCAGCAAAATGACATTTGTATGTTTAGGGTAATGGTGCTACGCTCTGATTGGGTACAGGGGAACCTTTCTCTCATTCACTAGAAGACAATAGGGTATTCATACGTCCTTAATAAAGAAACACAAAAACACCATTGAATGAAACAAAATCAGACCAAACGCAATATATGATTCGTGTCTCCAAAGCTGCCATTCACTGTCGCTCACTGCATTATGCGTATCTTATTCATGCAACACGTCAGAAGTTTGCGAGTCGGAAAAAGGTCACGTGATATGGTTCCACATAATCCAATCAGGTCTCGCCGCGGCCGACCTCTCTCCGTGCCTCCATGGAATCTTTCTGCCTCTACATCCGCCCGTCTCCTTCAACGTCACCCCCCGTTCTCCGTCCGGACCCCCCCTAGGAACCCCGAAAGAGATCCCGATACTCTATACATGCTGCTTCCCGCCTGGATGTCATTGATTAATGACTTGTGAGTCTCCCTCGTCTTCCCAAATCCCCTTGCCACTGTCCCTTTGCTGGCTGGCTGGCCTGTCGTCTGTTGCCGATCCCGCATCGAACTCCGGCTATCTCCATCGCGATATTGCTTCCTTGGAGTCGTATATATGGTATACGATGCTTCCGGTTGATGAAATCGACACTTCTCGATTATTCGGATGCTTCTGCGACTCGATATTCAGCCCCGTGTCTACCTAGTCTTCCCAATTGCAACGCTGGCTTTTCCCATCAGCCTCGCCATAGACAGCTTATACGGAATGCGACAAGTGAATCATCTCTATCGTTCCTTGCGCGTTTGGGCTTTACTGGAGCTGTTCCTGGGTCGCCGCAGTCGCCTCATTCTGTTAATCCCTCAAACGTACCTACTCGGCCAGATTAATAGCTAATATGGTCGCGTCTTTAGCAGGTAGCCTGCCTCATCACTCATCATGATGTCCACCCCTACTTTAGGGGGTCCTTCCAATGGACATTTGTCGCCAGGCGATGAAATCAGCATGTCGTTTGATACAGGCGACCACGCTGGCGATAGCGACTCACCCGATCCCCACGATCATACGCTCGACCAACCCTCACCGTCACCCTCGGACGACGCGAACGATACCTCGAACATGGTCCAGGACGATACACACATGTCCCCGAGTGAACAGTCTAGTGACGATAACGCGTCTGATGATGCGGACTTTGACATGGAAGAGAGCGTACCCTCCCAGAATGACGACGCGGTGGAAGACCGCGCCAGCTCTACCGATTCCAACAGGACCTCTAAGCGCAAGGCGCCCGTAGAGGAAGAAGAATACATCAAGGCAAACCCTGAGCTCTATGGGTTAAGACGAAGTGTACGAAGAGAAAATTTTTCACCCAGCCCTATACACTTGGCTAATTGGCATTTATAGACTCGACCTCGAGAACAACGAAAAATTGTATGCAGCTATCTCACAACTGTCTTACCGAGAGTTACTGACCCTATTCCAACAGGTTGAGTCTGATGACTCGGAATCCGAGGCACCTGTCAGTCGCCGCACAGTCAAGCGACGACGCGTAGAGACGTCCCGACCTTGTAAGTCACCCGTTGCCTCACCTCATCTGGTACTTCCATTTTGCTGCCTGGGCTAACACGGCTATTCAGCCTCCAAGATAGGCACACCGATATTACGAGCCTCGACGAACGATTCCGATTCCGACTCGGACACGTATGGCGGAGCTCGTGCTAAGAGTCTTCAGAAGAAGGCTCGGTTACAACGCGAGGCGCAACCAGCTCTTGCATTTGCTGAAAAGCGATGGTCGAGTCGTCGGGCGGCGCAGGTACAACAAGGTGCCTACGAGGAAAGTGATGTCGATGACGAAGATGACGAAGATCTTGCGCCCGCCAGTTACGTCGTTGACTATGTTGATGACTCCCCTTACGTGGAAAAGGTGGTACGACATCGCCTGAAAGACGGTGTTGAGTTGGCCTACAACGTGACCAAGAACGATTTCGAGTACTTTATCAAATGGCAAGGCAAGTCACACTTGCATGACACCTGGGAAAGCTACGACGATGTTCGCCACGTCCGCGGTCACCGAAAAGTCGAGAACTACTTTAGGAAATTCATCGACTATGAGCTGGAGATCCGCTTCGGATACGACATTCCTCCCGAGACGAAAGAGCAATTTTTCCTCGATCGCGAACGAGATGAGGAGGCCTACGAGGACTATACAAAGGTCGAGCGAGTGGTGGCTGTAAGAGACGGCGAAGATGGCCCTGAATACTTTGTCAAGTGGAAGGGTCTCAGCTACGACGAGTGTACTTGGGAAGAAGCGTCAGACATTAGCGCCATGTTCCAGGACCAGATCGACCAATACCTTGACCGGGCATCCCGTTCATGGCAGTCAGACCGAAGAGAAACAAATCTGGAGACCCGGTCGAGGATGGTGAAGCTGGAGAAGCAACCTGACTACATTACAAACGGCGAGCTCCGAAACTTTCAGCTGAGAGGTCTTAACTTCCTCTGTCTCAACTGGTGTAGAGGGAACAACGTGATTCTCGCCGATGAGATGGGTCTAGGCAAAACTGTTCAGACGGTATCCTTCCTCAGCTGGCTACGCAACGCCCGTCGCCAGGAGGGCCCTTCACTTGTGGTCGCTCCCCTCAGTGTTATTCCCGCTTGGTGTGACACCTTCAACCACTGGTCTCCAGACATCAACTACGTCGTTTATCTGGGGCCTGAAGAGGCCCGCAACATCATTCGCGAGAACGAGTTACTTGTGGACGGCAACCCCAAGAAACCAAAGTTCAACGTCTTGGTTACTTCGTATGAGTTTATTCTCCAAGATTGGCAGTTTCTGCAGTCAATCAAGTGGCAAACCCTGGCTGTTGATGAGGCCCACCGTCTCAAGAACCGTGATTCTCAGCTGTACAGTCGCCTGGTGAACTTTGGTGTTCCGTGCAAGATCCTGATCACAGGAACGCCTATCCAGAATAACCTAGCGGAGCTGTCAGCGTTGCTTGACTTCCTAAATCCTGGCAAGGTTGACATTGATGAAGACCTCGATTCCCTCTCTGCCGTTGATGCCCAAGAAAAGCTTCAGCTCCTCCACTCGGCCATCGCTCCGTACATATTGCGGAGAACGAAAGAAACTGTCGAGTCAGACCTACCTCCAAAGACCGAAAAGATCATCCGCGTTGAGTTGTCAGATGTTCAGCTGGACTACTACAAGAACATCTTGACCAGAAACTACTCTGCACTCTGTGACGCCACCAACGGACACAAGAACTCACTTCTCAACGTCATGATGGAGCTCAAGAAGATCAGCAACCATCCCTACATGTTCCCAGGTGCCGAGGAGAAAGTCCTGGCTGGCAGCGTGCGCCGTGAAGACCAAATCAAAGGCTTGATTGCGAGTAGTGGAAAGATGATGCTTCTTGATCAGCTTCTCTCAAAGTTGAAGAAGGATGGTCATCGTGTTTTGATCTTCAGTCAGATGGTCAAGATGCTGGACATCCTTGGAGATTATCTCTCTCTACGGGGTTACAAGTTCCAGAGGCTTGACGGTACCATTGCAGCAGGACCCCGACGTATGGCTATCAATCACTTCAATGCCGATGACAGTGACGACTTTTGCTTCCTTCTGTCCACTCGAGCTGGTGGTCTAGGAATCAACCTGATGACTGCGGACACTGTCGTCATCTTTGATTCTGACTGGAACCCACAGGCTGATTTGCAAGCTATGGCCAGAGCTCACCGCATTGGCCAAAAGCGACCTGTCAACATCTACAGATTAGTCTCTAAGGAGACGGTAGAAGAAGAGGTTCTGGAACGAGCTCGCAACAAGCTGCTGCTTGAATATCTTACAATCCAAGCTGGTGTTACCGACGATGGAAAAGCGGCGTTTAAGGAAGAACTCAACAAGAAGGGCCTCAAAGTCGAAGGCCCCTCTTCATCCGAAGACATCCAGATGGTCTTGAAGATGCGTTCGTCTAAGATGTTTGAGCAGAGCGGCAACCAGGAGCGCTTGGAGCAGCTTGACATTGACTCTATCCTTGAGAATGCCGAAATCACCAAGACAAAGGTCGACGACAAGATCAATCTCAGTAGTGGTGGCATTGATTGGGACAATTTCATGCAGATAACCGATGTCAAAGTGGACGACATTAATCTCGACTGGGACCAGATTATCCCTGCCGATAAGATTGCCGAGATCAAAGCCGAAGAAGAGAAACGCCAGCACGAGGAGTACCTCGCCAAGGTGGCGGCAGAAAGCGCCCCTCGAAGAGCTACCATCAAGGGCCGTGATAAGGAGACTGATCGCGCTGACCGTTTTAAGAAACGTCAGAAAGAACAGCGAGATAAGGAAGACGAAGATCGACGTATCTTACTCTCGGATCCAAAGAGGCCTCTGAACGACAGGGAGCAACGCGGGCTCATCAAAGCCTACTTCCGATACGGTTCCATGGACGATCGTGGTGAGGACATCATCAAAGAAGCTAAGCTGAAGGAGAGAGACCGGGATTATGTCAAATCCGTACTGGATGAATTCATCAAAGCTGCCCAGGAAGCGGTCGACGATAATTTTGCCAAGATGATGGAGGACGAGAAGCGACTTGGCAAGACTCTTACCAAGAAGGACCGAAAGGCTGTTCTGATCGACTTTGGCGACCTGAAGAAGGTGAACGCTGAGACGGCCATAGAGCGACCAAAGCAGCTCCAGCTTCTCCGGCAGGCCATCCGTGGCCACAGCGACTGGAGGGCCTACCGCCTCCCCGATGCCACCAAGGCTGCGAACTATTCGTGTGCATGGGGCGCTAAAGAGGACGCCATGCTCCTAGTTGGTATTGATAGGCATGGCTTCGGCGCTTGGCCCCAAATTCGCGATGATCCAGATCTTGATATGGCTGATAAGCTGTTCCTCGAAGAGCATCGGGTCGAAAAGAAGGAGGAGCGCAGCAAAGGCAATGACAAGATGAAAGCGCCTGGCGCCGTGCATCTTGTTCGTCGGTCCGAATATCTGTTGTCAGTCTTGCAAGCGAAGCATTCCACCGACCGGAGTGTACAGAACAGAGTGGAAAACCACCACCGCAACAACAAGAAGCATCTCCTTGCCAACGGCCATCGGGGGAGCGGCACTGCGTCCCCTGCTCCTCAGAACGGCAAGAAACATCGGGACCGTGATAGGGAGCATGCTCATGGCGATCGGTCTCGCAGTCATGCTGAAGAACGTGGCACCCCTAGACCGGATTATAAGAGGAAGCATGTATCTCATGAGGACAGCCGCAGCCCCAAGCATCGTCGCGTTGATGAGCATCGCCGGTCTAGCAAACATGGTGACGATAGGGATAGGCCAGACAAGCGTCGACATCGCGATGATGATGAGAGGAGACATGAGAAGCATCGCTCAAGTCACGGCCACCGCGACGACCGCCGTCATGACCGACATCGCGAGGACCGTGAGCGCGATCGTGACCGGGATCGTGAACGTGAACGCGAACGTGAACGGGATCGAGAACGTGAGCGTGAGCGTGTTCAAGAGTCACACCCTCAGGATGAGCGCAGAGCCAAGGCCCTCCGACGACTTGACGAGCTTCGACGCATCGGCGACAACAAGGATCAAAGAGACAAGGACAATGACGCGATGATCTGGTTCCTACTGAAACCCGTGAGGGAAAACTTTGAGAGGATTCTTTCGACCACCAAAGACAACGTCAAATCGAGCAAGGAACGAGCCTCCATCTTTGGAGTGGAACTGGTCGTTATTGGCACGTTTCTTGATGAGAAGTTGCCGGCTACGGCTGCTGACGAGGGTCTCAAGAGCAACTTTTGGTAAGCACAACACCAGGTTTATTTAATACGTCTTTAGCAACGAGGGGCTAACACAGACTTCAGGGACTTCTTGGCAGCCTTGTGGCCAGTAGACGACACCAGCAAAAGCGTTACAGGAAAGCGACTGAGCAACATGTACCGCACCCTGCATTCTCGCAAGGGCGGATCTGGGTCGAACAAGACGAATGGTGCCTAAGGGTGTCGGCATCTGAACTTTGTTATACAGCAACTTTACCACCTTTGTCATTTTCTGCATGGTTTCGGCGTTTGGTTGTGCATGTGGACGGCATTCTGTCGTCCTGAAGCGAGGTGCGGCGAGGTTGAGATCATACCCGGATTGCATGGTATAGGACTTTTGTCATGGAGGAGTTGTCCCTATATGAGTCTCGTCATAGTTGACAGGCTGACGGGCACGTCTTTGGTGCATTTACGCAGAGGTCGCGTGTCCTTGCTGAAGCAGGGTTTCACATTTTGAGAGCATGAACTAGAGGGCAATGAGAATGACAGCTGGATGCTGCTACAGCCGGTCGGCGACCGCTCACTGCCGAGAACGGGACCAAGAGCAGAACAGAGATGCGCACATGCAGCTGGGCCCTTGTTGTTTATTAGATGAAGAAGTATTACAGGGCATGTGGAAAACGAACGACGACTGGCAAGCAAAGGCTTCTGCTTGACTTGATAGACGATTGAAGTATAAACATGATGAACCTGATGGCAAACAGTGTCCAGACTGGGTGACGATTAAAAGACATGGCTTTGAGTAACAAGGACTAGCCGCGATGGAGCTAAGTTAGTTCTCTGGTCATTTTGTGTTGATGCTATCACCATGGTCGGCCTCCCGCAGTGTCTTGCATGACTCCAGGTAGCTACAGCTTGATGGCTGCCAGGACAGAACCCTCAGGTCACTTGGACAGGATATACCATGTCTATCAAATAACTATGCCAGCCCATACAAGATAAGAAACTTCATCGAACCAGTAAGCAACTCGACTGGTGTCTCGGCCAATATTACCAACAAAGGTTCTGACTTCTGGAAGCGAGTTCCGCAGCGCAGCACCAAGCTTGTTCCTCTCTCAGACTCACTCAACCCTCATGTAAAATACACCGCGGCATATCCAAGTACGTCGCGGATGTTGGAATACAGGGTCAGACGTCTTTCAGATCAAGATGCTGCAACGGCTGTGGAGAAGGGAGTGTATATGTATGATCTGGCTACACTCAAAGAGGTGACTGAGGCGCAGGACAGTCGCCATTTTTACATGAGAGTTGACAAGGAGGTGTTTTAGCAGACTTGATTGACTTTGGTATCGCATGATAGTGAGTTGTTCATACTAAAGAGTAAGTTAGTAGTTGCGAGGTTCAACAGGCTGAGAGACTATTAGCGTGGTGCTCGAGTAAGAATAACTAACCACCAGGAGTAAACTGACTAGCAATTCAAGGAGAAATATAATGGTATTGTGTGTTTGACTTGTTCAACGAGGCAACTGATTACTGTAAATAATGCATCTTCTCTTGTTTCACCCCCCACTAGGTGAGCTATTTCTCTTTATCTAACGTTAGGTACGCAAGGCTGTGGATCCGTGGGGATCAATCAACCATGATTTGATCACCGCCAAACTCGCCATTAACATCAACCGCCAGTTTATATATGGGCTAGATTGAGACTCGACACCTTGTTCACCCTGTGGGTGAAACCTATCAATTTCCAGCTTCATCTCGCTCCCTAACTGACGTCCCACAGTATCAACACAATGGCCTCCGCTTACGCCCATGAACGTCAACTCGCCGAGCTGGCCGTTCTCAGAGCCTCCATCCTCACAAAGAGAGTCCTCTCATCCGTCAGCGGCATCTCAAAGGCCGACGCTTCTCCCGTCACCGTCGCCGACTTCGCCGCCCAGGCCATCCTCATCAGCGCCTTGCACAAGGCCTTTCCCGACGACACCTTTGTCGGCGAGGAGGACTCGGCGACGCTGCGAAGCGACGAGGCGCTGAGGAACCGCGTCTACGAGTTGGCGTCCTCGGCTCATCTGGAGAACCAGGATGACGAGGCTCTCCTCGCGAGTCCGTCGTCGGTGGACGAGATGCTGGACCTGATTGATCTTGGAGGACGGGGTCAGGGAGGCAGCACGGGTCGGTTCTGGGTTATGGATCCTGTTGACGGCACAGCTACTTTTCTCCGAGGGGAGCAGTTTGCTGTGTCTCTGGCCCTGATCGAGAACGGTCGCGAGGTCGTGGGCGTACTCGGATGTCCCAATCTGAAGCCTGTAGACGGGAGAGTCGCAGAGACGACAGTTGACAAGGACGGCCTAGGACTCATGCTCACTGCCGTCTACAACCAAGGCGCAACCATCCGCACCATGACCTACAGCGGCCTCGAAGCTTCGCGACCTCTTGGGGGCCTCGACAAAGCCTCCGATCCCGCACATGTACGCATCGTCGACTGCTCATCGAGCAAGACGTCCCGTCACGACCAGATCGGCAAACTCGCCGTCACTTTCGGAGCCACATACCCCAACACGGAAATCTGGTCTTCGCACATCCGGTACGCGGCGCTCATGGTCGGCGGAGGCGACTTCCAGCTGCGAGTCCCCTCGTCGCCACATGTCAAGATGTGGATCTGGGATCACGCCGGTGCGCAGCTCATCCTGACCGAGGCGGGCGGCAAGGTGACTGACCTGGACGGCAAGGCTATCGATTTTGGTGCCGGACGGGACTTGAACAAGAACCGGGGCTTGGCCGCGGCGAGGGGAGATATTCATGCAACTGTTCTCGAGAGATTGGGACGCATCGAGGCCGAAGATGTCTCACGTTAAAAGGGGGAGACCGACTCTGGACATGTTCTTGGATACATGGTACTAACGTTGGTAGTTTACATTAAGCTGCTTCGACCTCCAATCTCCATGCTTCCCTGTCCGTCCTTCATCTGGCCACTCCTGCCGACCACAAATTCCGTGTAGATCCTCTGCAGCCTCGTCTTCTCGTCTGAGCTGATACTGGCTCTCGTGTTGTCCAGCGCCTTGACCAGATGGTTCCATCCAATTACCACCTCCCTCTGCTCCGCGGCCGCTACCTTGGCGTCGACGTTTGCTGTCTGGACGCCGGGGACTTGCTTGGACCTCTTCCGGGCTATTTTGATCTCGTCGAGTTTGGATAATATTGAGGCGGTCTCGACAAGCGCTGCCGACTTGCTCTTTGGAGTCACTTCTTCAACGGGCTTGACCTTGTCTCCGTAGCGGAACTGGACGAAGCTCGGCGTCGTGTTGGGTCTCACGTTGGTGCCGTTGGGGCGTTTCGACGTGACCGCAGGCCCGTCCACGTCAAGTACGTCGTGGATCGCCTCCAGCTGCGCATTCGATACGAGAGCCTGGAGATCAGCTCCCGAGAAGCCCTCGGTGCGGCGGGCCACATCCGTGAGGGGCTCGTCAGACTCGGTCAGCTCCTCAGATAGCCTGACCTTTTGGAACAAAGCCTTGATGATGTCGACTCGGTCCTCTAGTGCGGGCATGTCACAGAGCAGAGACTTGTCCAGGCGGCCAGGGCGGAGCAGAGCTGGGTCGATCAGGTCGGGCCGCGAAGTAGCTGCCAGCACGTAGACTCCCGATAGCCCCTCGGCACCGTCCATCTGTGTTAGCAGCTGGTTGACGACACGGTCCGTGACGCCAGTCGAGTCGTGGCCTCTCTTGGGAGCGATCGAGTCAAACTCGTCAAAGAAGAGCACGCAGGGCTTTGCGGCCGAGGCCCGGTCAAACAGATCTCGCACACTCTTCTCCGAGGCACCGATGTACTTGTTGAGGATCTCTGGACCCTTAACACTGATAAAGTTGAGTCCACACTCGCCCGCCACAGCGCTCGCGAGAAGCGTCTTGCCGCAACCTGGGAACCCGTATAGGAGGAGACCAGATCGCAGCCTCAGGGGACATTGGGCAAAGATGGGCGCGTACTTCGTAGGATACTGTAACGTCTCGAGGAGCACCTGACGCGTCTCCTGCAGGCCGCCAATGGACTTGAAGCTGGTCGAAGAGCTCTGCAGCGTCACGTTTCTGAGCGAGGCTGGCGTGAAGCCTTTCAGGGCCTTGTCGAAATCCACACGGGCGAGGTGGATGGCGCCCGTAGAATCTGGTGACTCGGCGATGGCTCGGATGATGGCCTCGTTCCTTGCCCGAGAGACGAGCACGTTGATGTCTCCAGGCATATACCCGTCCGTGGAGCCTGCAATGTCGAGAAAGTCGAGATCAGAATCAAGAATGAACCCGCTCGTCTTTGCCGGGCGACTCTCTCGACTGGTATGGCTTGCACCGTCCATCCACGCGCCACCATCTCCTCCCCCTGTGCTGCCATCAGCAGTTTGCGGTCGGCTCTCGTCACTGAATTGTGTTGTTGCAGCCTCTTCAGCTGTTGTAGCGTCCTGCATGACGATAGACTCCATGACCCGGCGTCTGGCCTCCTTATCAGGCGCCTTGAGCTCGACGATCTCGCGAACAACATGTCCGCTGACGACTACGTTGTTGATCGACTCCTTACCCTCAGCTGTTGCCAAAAGCACCACGCCACTATCTCGCGTACAGTATTGTCTCACGATCGAGCATAGTAATTCGCCAACCTGTCTGCTCCGGCCGTTATCGTTTCCAACTTGAAGCTCTGTCTCGACAGGACAGAGCTTATCCAGGTCATCAAGAATCACCACGGCGTTTCCGTTAAGTCGTGCTCCCCAGCTTGCACACATGAACAGGCGAGTCAGCGTCTCTTTTATGGCTGAAATCCTCGTCTCGTCGTTGACTAACTTCCGGCAGGGATAATAGAGTGTGTGGAACAATGATTCCTCTCGCAGTTTCTGGGCCAAGTGTCTTGCTACAGATGACTTGCCTGATCCCATGCCTCCGGTTAGTAGAGCCGATGAGAGGTGCACTAACTGCGACTGGAGGTTGTCTAGAAGGGAATCGATTCCGACAAGTAGCGAGTCACAGGTGGGTTGCCGCTCGAAAGAATCTGAGTCGGATATCCAGGACGGCCGAGGTGTTGGCTGCTGAAACTCAATAGGCAGCTTCTGATCGAGACCAATCATCCAGTTCGCGGCATCTTTGCTCTCCTGGAAATCTCCGCCATAGGTAAACTTGATAACACCGCCTTCCCAGCCTTGGGGAGGCTCGAGCCCGTTATATAGTCCCATGATAGACCCGTCTGTTAATGGTCCTTGGAGCAACCCATCGGCTCCTCTGGAGGCAGCGTAAATCTGCCGAAACCGTTTCGCAGCTTCCTCTTTTTCGGCTTTGGATTCGCCCCCAAATCTTAGACCTTCGACAGTCTTTGTGCTTGTAGCGAACGGAAAGACCTTGATCCCTTGAACTGTACCTCGTGGTAGCTGTTGCGGTGCAGCCTGAAGCTTTACAATACCGCCCACCATACCCGTACACCCAAGGGTTGAGCAAAGAGGAGATGAAAGAGCAACTGTTTGGCTATTTGGAGGGTCAACCCATGATCGTAGGTGCGCAACGACCTTTGAAGACGCATTCATGCCAGCGGGAGCACCCCCTTCTTCTGGTTGGGGCTGCTGAAGGCCTGCGGGCTTGATAACATCCACCACAACGTAGTTAACCCCTTTGAAGGCATCCATGGCAAGGAGGTCTTGATCAACCCATACGCTGAAATCCTGGGCAAGGGGTCCCTCATTAAACCAGCCTTCACATGACGTCCTGTCAAGACCACGAAGGAACATAGTAGGTTTCCGCTCCTCTCTGGCGCTCCGTCGACGTACAGTGCTAGTGCCACTTCTCTTGGATTTGGAGGTGCTTGCGACACTGCGAT
Organism: Fusarium staphyleae; assembly: GCA_017140175.1. Lineage (NCBI taxonomy): Eukaryota > Fungi > Ascomycota > Sordariomycetes > Hypocreales > Nectriaceae > Fusarium > Fusarium staphyleae. The sequence goes on along the minus strand of JADDON010000798.1, from coordinate 10,751 downwards.
GATCACCCGAGTTTTGGGAGCTCTTCTGTCTGGTTTTCGGCGCGACGATAACCTCGGCATCTGGTGATATCTTTGCAAATGGCGAGTCTGCAGGAGGCGCAGGATCCAGCGATATAACTTTAATACTAGCGGTCGAGGTCGGGGATAGATGGAGCGTTAATGGATGAGGCGCAACGGGGGTCTCGCCGAGCTTGTAGGCGGGGTTCGGAAGTGCTCGGATCTGAGATATCAGATTCAGCTCGAGGAATGTCGCGTGTAGTTCGATGATCTCCCAATCCTCGGGTGTCAGGGGCTCGATATTGATTGTATGCGCGAGCGGAGGTTCGAGGTGGATGGTAGCGACAACCTTTTGTCCCTCAGACAGCCCTAGAGTTTTAGCCAGGGTCGCATCAAGCTCGACCAGCTGGACTTCTTGATCGCGCGATGAACCCCTCGAGCCATTGAAGCCGTCGCGCGTGGTTGGCGGGGCTGTCCTCCTCTTGCTCGGCATGCCAGTCCATCCTACAAAGACAGAGCGCTGCGGGGAGCCCTTTTCGGTCGACGAGGGATCTCGGTGGCTTAACTCGATGATGACATTCTGTACAGGCTATGCATGTTGGTTTAGTATATGATCCAACATCAGTGGGAAAAGGTACTGACTCACGGTATTCACATTGACCAGCAACGAGACCAACGTTGAGGGGAGGTTGACCAAGCAGTTCTTGAGATGAGCCAAGGATATCTCCGCCGATACAGACTGCGCATTCTTTCTGGGAGCCATGATGTACGGCTTATAGTATCATAGATACGGCCAGCATCAGATTTGTCGTCGTACAAAGAATAAGCCAAGTCCGTTATCGTTCTTTGTCAACAAAGCTCGGTACCTGGTTGTGAAAGAGACTCCGAATTGCCTCCGGTACCCGTCCCGCTGCCGAGGCACCTGGGTAAACTGCCTAACGTAGCTAGTTAACGCACCTGCCTAGGTACATACGGATACACGTGCTTGGGAACTTCCCCGTTCTTCCCCAACTTTCCTTCCCCGAGGGTGCACCCTTGTGGCGCTGTGGCACATTTCAATTAAATCTGCATGTGGCGGTGCATCGCGAAAACGCGAAATAACGCGTCTACTGTTCGCGCGGCAGGTGCTCAGGTCGCAACCACCGTTGCCCCCCTGCGGCCTGCCCCAGCCCACTCAATTTGTGCATCGCGATCGCATCTCTCCATCTGCGCAGCTTCATAACTTCACAACTCGAAAGCGCCCTTGACTTTGCGTTACGCACAAGATCTCTCACAATGGCGCTGCGTGAATTCAAGGCCCCTGTCAGTTACGAAAAGCAGCAACGTGAGAAATAATCCAGCTCATAGCCCCCGCTAGGAACTAACAAAGGTCCAGATGCCTTTCAGGACTTCCTGACCGAGTTCAAGACCTCGCCCGAGCAGACCATTACAACAGCGCTCGGAAACATCACGATCGGCGAGGATGATCTCGACGACGAGTATGACTTTATGGACGAGGACAGACAAGCGGGCAACGGCCGCCAGCAGGATAAACAAAGGCGGGCGCCTCAGTACAAATACAAGGACATGCTCCAGCAATTGGCGGATCGAACAATCGACGAGGCCACCATTGATCTCGATGATCTAGCGACAGTATGGATTTACGGAATGGGCCTTTAAATATCAGTGGCTAACCGCTTGACAGTGGGAGAACCAAGCATTCGACGACGACGACAGACTGAGGCTTGTGGATTCGATTGAGATGAACACAAAGCACTACGTCGAGATCTTTTCGAGAGCCTTGGACGAGGTGATGCCTCAGCCAAACATAGAGGTGACGTGAGTGTCTGCGGATCAAGCCAACATCACATAGTACTAATGCCAGACAGCTTCAAGGACGACGTACTGGATGTACTCATGGCCCGGCGGCAAGCCCGAAACCGAGAGCTCCAAGAAGCCTCTGAACGAGATCCTACTGTTGCAGAGGACAAGTTTCCTGCTGAACTTACGCGCAGGTATACTCTTGTCTTTAAGCCAAGGTCGGGTACTTCTAGCCACCCGGCCAAGGCTCTAGCAGTCCGACACGTACGTGGCGAGCATCTGGGCCATCTCATTACCGTTCGCGCCATCGCCACTCGAGTCTCGGATGTGAAGCCCATCGTCCAAGTCAGCGCATACACCTGCGATAGATGCGGTTGTGAAATCTTCCAACCCATCACCGACAAGCAGTATGGTCCTCTCACCATGTGCCCCTCGTCAGACTGCCAGCAGAACCAGGCCAAGGGTCAACTAAACCCCTCCTCGAGAGCTTCTAAATTCCTGCCGTTTCAGGAGGTCAAGGTTCAAGAGATGGCTGAGCAGGTTCCAATCGGTCAGATTCCTCGCAGTCTGACCGTCTTCTGCCACGGCACGCTTGTTCGGCAAATCAACCCCGGCGACGTTGTCGACATCTCTGGCATCTTCCTACCCACCCCGTACACTGGCTTCAAGGCTATGAAGGCTGGTCTTCTTACCGACACTTATGTCGAGGCCCATCACATCGTTCAGCACAAGAAGGCTTACAGCGAGATGATCGTTGACCCTCTGCTGGTTCGGAGAATCGAAAAGTACCGCCAGAGTGGCCAAGTCTATGAGCTTCTGGCAAAGTCAATTGCCCCCGAGATTTTTGGACATCTCGATGTCAAAAAAGCTCTCCTTCTCCTCTTGATTGGTGGTGTGAACAAAGAGATGGGTGACGGCATGAAAATTCGTGGCGATATCAACATGTGCTTGATGGGTGATCCCGGTGTGGCCAAATCGCAGCTTCTCAAGTACATCTCCAAGGTCGCTCCTCGTGGAGTTTATACTTCTGGACGTGGAAGCAGTGGTGTCGGTCTCACGGCTGCTGTCATGCGAGATCCTGTCACTGATGAGATGGTCCTGGAAGGTGGTGCGCTTGTTCTAGCCGATAACGGAATCTGCTGTATCGATGAGTTCGACAAGATGGACGAGAACGATCGTACCGCCATCCACGAAGTCATGGAGCAGCAGACCATCTCCATCTCCAAGGCCGGAATTTCCACCACTCTCAATGCCCGCACCTCTATCCTCGCCGCCGCCAACCCTGTTTACGGACGTTACAACCCTCGTATCTCTCCTGTCGAAAACATCAACCTCCCTGCTGCTCTCTTGTCTCGATTCGATATTCTCTTCTTGCTTCTTGATACCCCTACACGTGAGACAGACGAGCAACTTGCTAAGCACGTTGCTTTTGTGCACATGAACAACCGACATCCCGATATTGGCACGGACAATGTAGTCTTTAGCCCCCACGAGGTCCGATCCTACATTGCTCAAGCCCGAACGTACCGACCAACCGTCCCGGAGTCTGTCTCAGAATATATGATCAAGACATACGTGCGCATGCGAGACCAGCAGCAGCGTGCTGAGAAGAAGGGCCAATCATTCACCCACACAACTCCTCGTACCTTGCTCGGTGTTGTCCGTCTGGCCCAGGCTCTGGCACGCCTGCGTTTTAGCAACGAGGCCACTCAAGACGATGTCGACGAAGCGCTCCGACTTATCGAGGCCAGTAAAGAGAGTCTCAACAGTGAACTGGGCACCGGTCGTCGCGGCCTCAACGCGAGCAGCAGAATCTATAACCTGGTTAAGGCTTTGGCTGATACCGGCGCGTGCCGCCCCGATGATGCCGGCGATGATGACGGTCTTGGTATCGAGCTGAGCCTGAGGAAGGTCAAGGAACGAGTCATTGCCAAGGGGTTCACAGAGGATCAGTGGCTCAACGCATTAGAAGAGTACACCACACTCGATGTAAGTCTACTGCCAACACTTCGGCTCGTTATGCAGAACTATGAACTAACATACCCTCGCAGATCTGGCTAACTGCTGGCGGCGGCACAAGACTTGTCTTTGTCACTGCTGACAACGATGCCCTGGACGACGACGACATGGATTTTTAAGAGTTTACGTGTAATAGAATGAGGTACTTGATGCAAGGGGCAGGCGTTTTGGCATTTCAGGGTAGATGTAGGGATGGTCTCCTGGTAGAATTTGTGTCAACAGTAAAGACTTGGTGATGAAGCATAGTAGCATTACAACCGTCGCCATAACCTGCTCCCCTGCCATACCCAAGTCACTTGCGTAAGGGATAGTACAAAGAGCTGATACATTTCTCAGGGGTTCTTTCTACTCAGACACTGATATTGTACATTTCTGGAATACATTTACAGTCTCAACTGCAATAACGCTGCCCGCTCCATCTCACCGACGATACCGTGACCTCCCACAGTCCACTTCTCAGAGACGGCCCGCGAGGTGAGGACGTTGCGGAACAGCCCGCTGGCACCCCAGTACTCCATCAGAGACCGGGCCTCGTCCTTGGTGATGCCCTCGAGGCGGAGTACCCAGCTGTTCTTGAGAAACTCATACACGCGCTCGTCGTACTTGCGCTCGTAGGGGTCGGGCTTGGGGATCTCGCGGCCAGCCTGGCCGGCCTCGAGCTGCGAGAGGACGAGTTCCTGGGAGGGGTGGCGATGCGAGTTGTTGGCCGAGGTGGCGGCGATAACGGCGCCACCGTTGGGGAGTGGAGCCTTGCCTGAGAGAGCGTCGACAAAGAGTCGCACGAGGGTGAGGTCGTGTGCGTGGACCTCATTGAAGGAAGGGTCGCGGTAGTCGCTGACCTTGTTGATGTGGGCGAGACCGTCGAGGGCGAAGAGCACGGGGGGCCGGCCCGGCAGAGTGAGCTCGGTCCAGAGGGCGAGGAGGGTGGGCCAGGCGTACTCGGACTCCTTTGCGCTGAGAGCCAGGTCGGCGAGGGTGGCGCCCTGCTTGAGGTTGGTGAACTTGGACCAGTCCTTCTGCAGCTGCAGCTTCTCAAGGACGGCCCGGTTGGCCCTGTAGAGGCTCTGGATCATCTTGAGGCAATACACGGGCTGGGCGAACTGCATGGGATCCGTGCCGGCGATGGGTGAGTATTCGGTGTTGCCGTTGGTCAGGTCTTGGCCTGTTTGAAATGGTCAGATATGAGTTCGTGTGCACTTGACTGGTCTTCATACCTTCAGGAACGTGGAACACAACCCAGTTGTTGAGCAGAGCATAAGCCATGGCCTGGAGCATGGCCATGCTCTTGCCGGAAAGCTTGCTGCCCGTCAGTACACACTTGACAGCCTCCTTGGTCTCGGCAGATGCCTCCAGCTTCTTCATGAGCGCCACTGTGTCCTTCCGTAGCAGGGCGTGCGGCCGTCTAAATAGGTTCCAGCTCTGTGTTGTCTTGAAGGCCTCGAGGGCACGGAGCTGATCCACCACCTGGTCAGGGATAGCAAAGACCTTTCCCGCGCTCTCATCAAGGGCCATGTTCTTCGCATCGAAGAAGTCGAGGCCCTCAACGGGCAGGGCGCTGTTGTTGCTAAGCTGGATGCGCTTGCGGAACGCCTTGCGCTCGCCGGGGTTAGGCTTCCGGACGGGGGTGACGTTGGCCCGCTTCTTGTACGTCTTCTTGACCTTTTGAGGTAGATCTCGACGACTCTTAATGGGCGGTGGCGCGGCCGCAGCGAGGACAGCGGTTGTGGTCGAGAAGGGGGCGGCCGTGAGGAGGATGGGCTGGATGCGCGGTGCCCGAGGGATTGCCGGCCTCACGAGGCATCGGAGCGAGTTGGCGGAGGCCATGATTATGGGTCTCTTGACGGGTCCGAAAGAGCCCCTGAGGTATATGAGAGAGTCGGGGGATGTCTATTGTCGCATTGGCGCCAATTGGGCTGATTCAAAGACGCTCTTCTCGCGGCCTCTGAGCTGTGAAGTTCAATGTGACGAAAATTCGAGGATTAAAGACACGCCCCCCAGAGCTTAGCAAGGTTGGAGGGCTGTGATTGGCCAACAGATCAATCATCCGGAAAAACGGTTGTCCATATCCGACGACCCAGAATCTCTTATCGGTCCTCGAGAAAAAAAGATTGGAGAGAACTGGTAGAAAATAGTTCGCAGAGCAGCAACGACATCCAGGCCGGTCTTGTGTAACTATTTGACACAATCTCATATTCCTCGGTACTCAGCGACGGTCGCCAGTTCAAGATAAACCTTCACCAAGAATAATTCACTCACGATGGCGCTCCCAAGCTCTAAACCAAAGCTGCCCGTCGCAGTCGAAAAGCCCACGCCCTACACCTTCGACCTCGGCCACCTCCTCGCCGAGGACCCCAACCCCGTCACCCTCGATCAGGCCAACCTGGAGCAATCTCTCGCCGAGCTCGCCCGCGACGGCGCCCAATCTCTCATCAACCAGCTGCTCACCACCTGCCCGCTCAACTCCACCACCGACGGCGTCCTCCTGTCCCTCCCCGCGCCCAGCACCCGCCTCCCGCGCGAGAAGCCCGTGCCCCAGGCCAAGCCCCCGACCAAGTGGGAGCGCTTTGCCGCCAAGAAGGGCATCAAGCCCAAGACCCGCGAGCAGCGCCGCAACATCGCCTTTGACGAGGAGTCTGGCGAGTGGAAGCGCAAGTGGGGCTACAAGGCCCTCAACAAGAAGGGCGAGGATGACTGGCTGGTCGAGGTCGACATGGAGGCCGAGAGGAACAGAAAGGAGGGTACCAGCGTGAGGGCCGACGGGCGGAGGGAGCGCAAGGAGAGGGTGAAGCGCAACGAGCGCATGATGCGCAAGAATGAGAAGCTGGCCATGGGCAAAGCGGGGGGCAAGAAGAAGGCCTAGAGAGGATAGATGAAACAGTAGAGGATGGTGGCTTTGAACATACGGCTCCGGAGGAACACTCGGACTGTTGTTGTTGATGAGCATAGAAGCGGCGTTCAGGACTGGCGTTACGAATTGGCATCAAAAAGCTAGGGATCTGGGAGCTTCAAACATTTCAATCTTGGGGAATGACAACGAATCCACTGCGCCCTTCCATTTACGTGCTACCTTTCTCAATGTCCCCAAAAGTGTCCAGCTCCAGCTTATATTTCCCACCTCACATGCTTCTCACTGTTGTACATGATCAATCTCTCGGACGCCTCTGGGCGAAAATCTGGTCGACCTGCTCCTCCACCTTCTTTGTCCCACCATATCTCTCGTCTCCTGTGTCTTATATAAGGAGAGGTTGGACGGCTAGGCCATCCAAAAGCAAATTAAGCCAGAGTCCAGGATGCTCAAACACAAATCCGCAAACGCTAGGATTTCGAACAAGATGTCTTGAGATGGAGGTCAGGACACAGCCCCTCGACATATCCTCCTTTCAAATGCGTTCAGGGGTATACAAAATAAGCAAACAAAACAGAAAGACATTTCACTCGCTCTAGCGGCGAACAAAGATGCACCAAAGAGACCACAATCGCTTTGACCGAGTTCGTGTTGTCATAGCCACTCTGTGAAAACGCCAGAACCCGAAGCGACCAAGCAGAGGGTAAGAATCGAAGGGCAAAAGTCGTAGACGGCATAACATCGTAAATCGGCTGTTAACAAACGAATGCAGTCACGGGCTCTATCGTGGGTATCGTTGAAAGTAAAGTGATAGTGTTAGCCCGTGGCATCGTTCATTGAGTCAAGAGATGTCCTTCAAAAGCCAAGGGGCGATAGAGGCATTATAGGCGATAATGGACGCATGTCCCCTGAGCCTCTGCCTACTTCACGGTCAGTATTGACGGTCAGGTCGGTCGAGACGGTTGAGTCGTTTGAAGCGACGCTTCCGTTTGAAGGGGACAGTTGGAGCTGCTTCTTCTTCAGTCTAGGTTTCTGCTCTCCGGGGCTGTGGCGGCCTGACTGCTTGCTGCTGCCAGAAGATGACAGCTGTTGCCGGTCATTCTCAGGCTCTTGAGCTATAGGCTCTTGCGGTTCGACCAGGCCTCGAGGCGGGGGTTGATCGAAGAGCATATACTCCTGCTCGATGTAGTAGGTCTCGTTCTTGCATCCCCTCCAGCATTCGCGCCAGTCGCACACCAGGAACTTGAAGCAAAAGGCATCAATCTTCATGCATGGCTGAAAACAGATGCATAGGTTCCTAAAGTCCATCTTGTTCTTGTCTGAGTGAGCCAATAGAAGACTGAGGTGACAGGTAATGGCGAAGAGCAGATAGTAATTGAAAGGAGAGAGGTTTGAGAGTTCTTCAATGAGCAGCTCGGGGACCTCTTCGGCACCTGCACACTCGCGTGCTACCCGGTCTTGCGATGCTTTCGGAAACAGCTCGTCGGGGAGTTCTCGTAGCCAGGCCTTCAGCATTGAGCCAATAATGTTGATGTCGTACAAGTCGGGCTCGTCAAACAGGTTGACATCGTACTCTGCCTTCATCAGTCTAGTCCTTGTAGAATAGACACGCAATACTTACGCTCGTCAAACTTGCGCTGCCACTTCTTGATCTGGGGGCCGCTGCCTGGCACCCGATAGAGACCTTCGACCTCGCACCCCTTATAGTTCAAGTAATCGATTGCTCTCCAAGGAAACGCGGGCATCCAAAACTCGGTCTTGTCTCTAGAATCCTCGAGTCGCTTGGAGATCCGTGTCAACCGGGTCTGCTCGACTAAGGGTAGGTTGATGACCTTGATTTGGTAATGTTCATCATCAACGGCATCCCTGTCTGCCTCCCTGCCACCGCGTCCGCTCTTGCCGAAGAATCGGTCACTCAACATGCCGGCCGCACGCGTACCAGAGCTCTTGAGCCCGTTGAGAAACGTTGAGCCCCCGTTCTCATTCAGGGAAGAGGGTTGGGTTTTGGACTCCTTATCGCGATGCCCTTTCCTTGTCGAAGACGAATCTCTCGGTGCGCGGTCTTCAGATCGGTTTCGTACGGCCGAGTTCATCTTGCCTCTGAATGATCGATCGACTCCTATCGGTGCGGATTTGAGTGGTATGGAGTTGAGGTGCAGCTCAGGCTCATTACCTTGGCGGGGAGAGGGGGCTGGCTTCAGCTCGGGGCTGACGTCTTCCGTGTCGCGATTGGATCTGCTGCGGTTCAATAGGCCAAAGGGCTTTGTCTTGACCTTTTTTGTCGATGACTGTGGCGATGCAGTGTCGTGGTCGCCAGCGGATGACAAAGACAAGTCGCTCCGCAAAGCGTCGGCGGACGCGGGCTTGTGAAGAGTAAGGTCGGAGAAGGATGGATCTGTTGTCCACAGGCATAATGTCAGCGGCTGGCTGTGAACCTGGGGCTTGCGCGGGTGGGCAAAGCATAAGTTATTGTGCCACACCCCCCAAACTTAGGTCCAGATCTACATACCTCCTCCGTGTCTCTGTCGGGCAGATCCGTCATTACCCCTCGACATTATCTTTCTCGTTTCTGTGTAATTGCGGTGATGCGAGGCATGCGTCTGGTAGTGATTAGAGGATTTCGACTGTTTATTGAAATGAAAGAAGCCGTTTTTCGAAGCCTTCTTTTGATCGCTTCGGGGCGGCTGTGTTGCTTCGGACTGCGTGGTGGTCGTGGTGGTGGCGGGTGGACCGGGGAGCGGTTGTTCGTTCAAGGTAGAGGAAATTGAAGGATAGGCCGAGGGAGGATCCTCACGCGTGTTTCTGAAGGGCTGCTTCTGTACGGGCTCCGTTTTGCTCCTTTCGCCGGGGTCTGAGTTTGACGGTGCTTGTATCGCCGTCGTCGTTGTTGTTATTGACGACGAACTTCCGGTTGCAGCCACAGCTGCTAATGCTGTGGTTGTTTGTGACACTTTCCTGTGCTTCCCGCCCTGGTTTCTCAAGGGCGAGAACCTACTGTGGAAAGGAGAGGAGCGGGGAGACCGGGGCGATCTGGACTCGGCGGGCGAGACGCCTGGGGAAGACGTTTCAGCAGCTGGCGGGTCGTCTTTTCTGCGTAGGGCAGCATCAGATTTAGACTGATGAGACGGGGACTGAGACGAAAGCGCCAGCGGCTGCGGTGCCGCCTTGCGACCCATTTTGGAGCCCTGTCTGCTGGCGGCGCAGTCTCGCGTCTCGCAGTCGCGGACCTACTTCACGAGCTCTGAGCGGGCCAAGGTGGCTAGGTATTTGAGGGGTCTGGTGTGCTTTCTAATCTTGTTGAGTGTCACGAGTCGGAGCATGCAGACAGGACGAGAGCCCAGAAGGGGCAGGCAGACCGGGCGACGGGGAACGAAGACGAGAGACTCGAAAATTGGCGGTAGTCCGTGCCGGAGGTGTACGCGCTGTCGTTGTCGTCGATGGTGGTGGTGTTGGGCCTGTCAGGGGCAGCCAAAGAGCTTGGAGTAAATGATCCGAATCCGGAAGAGTAATGGAAGCTAAAAAGAATATCGGTATTGCTGGGAATAGAGATGGGCTAGAAAGTAGGTGTGTTGGTGAGAGATCAGAATAAGAGGCTTTGTGTGGTTTAGGTCTCGGCTGGTCGGGCGTTGCTGTGCTTCAGCTCGAATATTAATCCTCAACCAAGGTACGGAGTAGGTAGGTAGGTAGGTAGGTATGTTGAATTCCCTGGTGCGCATAAGGAATCGTACCGGGGCCCAGCGAGAGTGCCAAAATACCCGAACTCAAGCCTCACGGCGAAGCGCAGCCGAGCTCACAGTCGTCTGTAGTAGCTCCAAGAGCGTTCCAGCCAGTGACCGCTCCTGGCTGTCGGAGAGTGACTACTCCGTATTGTGTGTATCAAAGTTGATATCAAGTATCCGGCGCCCAGGTATCAATAGGGCATTGTCAGCGAGCGTGGCAGTGTCCAAGGGCCAAAAGAAGCAAGGGAGAAGTGGGAGGGAGACCAGGAACAAGGGCCGAAAGACAAGACGAGCATGGAAGACAAGGGCTAGGTTGGAATCCAATACGTAGTCAGTAGTACTCCGTAAAGCGTGTAAGGTGGGAGGGAGGG
>JADDON010000794.1:0-14483 GCA_017140175.1 Fusarium staphyleae | reverse complement strand
TGAAGCTGGGCCAGTCGGTCTCGGTCCAACTCGACACCCAGACCAGGCGCGGTCGGCACAACCACGCCGCCGTCGACCCATTTCAAAGCGCCATCGACAATGACATCCTCGTTGCGAGGCTTCCATGGCCAGTGAGTGTCGCAAGCGTAGTCAAGGTTGACGGTCGCTGACGCCAGGTGAGTCATGGCGGCAAGCGAGATACCCAAGTGACTGTTGGAATGCATCGAAAGTCGCATGCCCCAGGTCGAGCAGATGGCGGCTAGTACCTGCGATTTCCGCAAGCCGCCCCAGAAGTGGTGATCAGATAGAATAACCTGCACGGCATTTTGCACTATGGAAGGGGGAAGATGAGCGAAAGCAACTACGGCCATGTTAGTAGCCAAGGGCATCGATGCCTCTTTGGCTACCGCCGCCATGCCTTCGATTTCCGGTGCTGGGTCCTCCAAGTACTCGAGAATGCCCTCCAGCTCTTTGGCAACCCAGTTTGAGGTCTCGACGGTCCACGCAGCGTTAGGGTCAAGCCTCAGTGGAATGCCTGGGAACGCTGCATGCAAGGCCTTGATAGCTTCGACCTCCTGGGCGGGTGGGAAGACTCCACCCTTGAGCTTGATGGCCTTGAATCCGTATTCATCTATGATCTTCTGCGCTTGTTTTACCACGCCAGCTGGGTCAAGCGCAGCACCATACTCATCATCGGGATCGCCTGGGTGGCCTGCCCACTTGTAGAACAAGTACGCTGAGTATTGTACATTGTCTCTCACGCGGCCACCGAGCAGTTCGCTGACAGGAAGCCCCGCTAGCTTGCCCTGTATATCGAGGCATGCGACTTCGAAAGGGGAGAAGACTTTGTCAGCAACGCTTGCGGTGGTTACCATGCCAGCCATGCCATCGCCCCCGGTGCTGGTGTCACCTGCGAGAGAGTCGACACATATCCTGTAGATTGAGTTGGTGTCGTATACTGTGAGCCCTCTGATTTGATCGGCTGCGGTTTGCAAGCGAGCTAGGTGGGTTGAGTCGCCATAGGATTCGCCTAATCCGTAAGTGTCATCCGTGATGACCTCGATAATGCTGCGTAATGCGAATGGTTCGTGCACACCGACACTATTCAGCAGGGGCATATCATGGAAAGCCACTGGTGTGATAATGATATCTTTGATGGCTCCGCGTCGAGACATGATTACTGGCTCTGAGGTCCTTTCCTTGTTTAGACACTCGGCTTCAAGTTCTTGAAAAGCTAGGGAACAATCAACGGAGCTGTCTGATCTTTTAACAGGCGGGGAAGTGGAACTAGAACCACATAAGATCGTCGCCATTTGACGTTACCCGTCACGGATATGAGAAGTCAACTGATGCCTTGTTGGACAGCAACTTCAGCAGCGTGGGCTCGGAATGGCTCAGCTAGTCATGGGCGGATCCAAAACGGGATTGACAAGGATCGGCTGGCTTTCGAGGAACATCGGCTTATTAGTGCCGGAAAAGGTTTACCGGAAATCTTAGGATCGGCTCTCCAACATGGACTCAGATTCGACTCCATGACCGATGCTGTGTTTTTGTTTCGTTTCGCTGGAAAGGGTCTATCCGAGGAACAATGGAGGAATCTTCAGGAACCTTGCACTCTCCGACTCGTCGCATAATAGACACTTCCGAAGGCAGCCGACCACCGAAACGCCTCAGAGAAGACCCTGTTCGCCCACGTGTGAGCAGAGCCTGCGACCGCTGCAAAGCGTAAAGTTCTACCAATTGCCAAGCATTGCTCGAGTCATCTATCTAACTTGGTTGAATAAGGCGGAAAACCAGGTGTTCCGGAGCTTGGCCATGCATATTCTGCTCACACCTCAAGCTCGACTGCCAATTCACCGCAGCGAATCGACGAGGCCAACTTCTTCCTACAATCGATGCCGCTGCAGATGATGCTATTCAGAAGCAGTTGGAACAGGCCCAGCAGCTGGACGCTGCCTCCTCACGAGGAAGCGACTCCAACCGCGGGGCCGGCCCAGAACCACTCACCGACATGAGTTCCTCACGTTTGACGCCGACTGCCATCGCAGAGCCTGCCCTGACATCGCCAGCTTCGATACAACCAGCAGCTGAGATACAGTCCACTCACAGTCCAAGATCCCGTGTCGAGCAAGAGACCGAGGGGACAGGCGGTGCACCTCAGCAGGCCCAACTTGCACGTTCAGTGCGGAGCTCTCCTGAGCCATCTCAAACTGATGAACAAGGCCATTTCGTGGGCCCTTCATCTGGTGTATCATTCCTTCTGCGGATTCAGCGAAAGCTACAGATACAGTCTCCGGGTTACCTCAACTCGTCGATGTTCAACTTCGGGGATCGACCGCTGCCGGGACATGACTCCTCGTTTGCAATTCTGCCCCCGAAGTCTTTGGCGGAATCTATGGTAAAAAGATACTTCGACTTCGCTGCAACAACACATCGCTTTCTGCACCGTCCATCTATTGAGGCCTGCCTCGAGGAGCTGTACGAGACAAATGGAACAATGCTCTATCAAGAGTCGGCTCGGAGTCGAACTGCGTTGCTTTTCATGGTATTTGCACACTCGAATAACTATACAAGCCGGTTAAATACCGACACAAAGGACCGGGTTGCCGAGTCAGCTGAATCAGGGTATGTGTGTCTGGCTCGCAAGAAAAGACATCTCGATCACTCTTTTGCGCGTTCCATCTGACTTTGCTTCAGCTCACGGTTCTTCGCGGTAGCAGAACGCCAACTTTCGATGGAGAAAGGCGAAATACGGCTTGCCCATGTTCAAGCCAGATTAGCCCAGTGCTTCTATCTTTTGGCGCAAAGCCGACTAAATCACTGCTGGACGCTCTTCGGGGTGACGGCGCAACTAGCTATGGCCCTCGGTATCCATAGAAAATCCCGAATAGATCTCGAGACTTCGAACCGCGTCGATCACGTTGACCTGGAATGTAGAAAGAGGACCTTCTGGTGCGCCTATAATCTTAATACCTACCTCAGTGCTGCTTTGGGGAGGCCTATGACATTCCATGAAGAAGACATTGACCAAGAATTGCCTCTCTGCGTTGATGACGACCAACTTCGCTTTGGCCCTGCGCCTCAGCCGATCGTCCGTGGCCCATCAATAACTTCAGCTACAGTAGCACAGATCATGTAAGTTCACTCCCATTGATCAAGCCGTCTAGGCTCAACCTTTCGGAGTTTGGTCCCTTATAGCTTTGCTTCGTATAACCCAGGCATGCTAATGTGGTATGTCAGGCTGTCAAGAATACTTGCCAGAATCCTCCGCGCTCTATATGGCATTCATCCCCGGTCGATTGAAGAACATTTCACCTTCGCTTCCAGATTCTCTCGCGACTTGACAGAATGGAGGCAGCACATATCGTATCTTCTTGATACAGATGGAAGTTCTGCCATCTTTGTCAAGCTGGTCTTACGACAACGTGATGTCCTTAGACTTGCATTCTGGCATGCTCAGATTCTTGTCCATAGGCCATTCTTGTTGAAGTCTTTCACAAGCCTCGCAGGCCTTGAGCGTAACGGGGGTAATCTTCTGCCAGATAGACAGTCGGAAATGCAGGATAACATCAACATTTGTATCGATGCTGCTACGAAGATCATCGAACACATTGACCACATAGATTCCGCCGGTGAGCTTTATAGCACTTTGTTTGTAAGTTGCCGTTCCAAACATCTAGTCGGTTTATGTTATCGGGTCATCTCAAATCAGACCTTTGACCTCCCCTAGTTCATTCCATACTATGGCTTCAGCGCCGTCGTAATCATCTACGTTTACGCTATTCAACAGCGAGCTGAGCTCCCAGCCACTTATTCAAAGTGCTTCCGTTTGGCGACCAAATGCCATGCTCAACTTGAAAGCATTGCCACGCAAGGGTCACTAATGCAACGATACGGCGTAGTATTGCAGGAAATGCGCCTTGAAGTTCTTCGGCTCAATAGTTACCTCGCCTCTGTATCAACCCCACGGGCTGGCGGGGAATTCTTTGGTGCCGAGGATAGTTTGGCACATACTGATGTCTTGCGAAGCTCGCAAGGCAATCAATCACTCCTTGGGCAGCGGTATGGCGCTACTAGCTTGAGCGCGGAAGTCAGTGGAATGGGAGTGCGGCAAGCTGAAAGTGTTGGTAACCAAGGCGCGGGATATCGACCAGATGGAGATATCCCTGCAACATCTACAGCAAGTTCTGTCGATGTTATAGACGGTGGGTTAGCCCATATGGCCAGCTGGGGTCAATTTGATTCTCTGGTAAGTCGCCCTTGCGTTAACCCTTCCCCAATGCTAGACCTATTGACACTTTGACTCCGGGATAGGTCACAGGAGGGACGGGTACCCTGGATTCGATACTTCAGGGCGGACCAACTGACGCTTGGGGCAACATTAACCATACGGGATTCAACACCTGGTGATGTTTTCGTGAACGTTGGGTTCGTTTCAATAACAAAAGTTTCGAAATTTTGTACCATATCACCTCTATTTAAATCATCATATCACTATAGCTATCACGAATCACTGTGTTGTAAACTTATAATGGTATTTTTTTATTCATCGGACATTTTCCAAGAGGCATTGCTCCTGCTTCTGAATTCGCATCATCAGCAACTTTGCCAAGATGAATTCACTAATCCTTTGAGGCCGTCGTGAGCCGCTTATTGATAGCCGTCAGAACAATATAGAGGGTTTCGATCGTTGCCACATTGAGCCCAAGTTCCCTACCCTTTTTTACAGGATACCCCAGGATGATCTCTACCTCCAAAGGTTTCCCTTTCTCATAGTCTGTTCGCATGCTGCTACCTATTGGCGGCATGCGAAGAATCTTTTCGATCAGTTTGTCGACTAATTCGTACTCGATTGGTACTTCAAGTGCCCGGGCAACATCAATAACTTCTCTCATCAAATTCTTTGTCATGGACATGGCCTCTTCAGATGAGCTGAGCCAGGCATGTGTGTCCATGAGTGTCAGCGTGGTCAGAGAGTTCCAGGCAGCGTTCCACACTACCTTTTCCCACCGTTGCACTTGAATGTTGGGTACAACCTGGAAGACCGTTTTCCCAGCAGTCAACAACGACGCGAATCTCTCCAGACGCCCAGTCTCTTGGGTCATATTTCGTCCTTTGTTTGGATATAGCCCAATTTGCATATCCTCGGACGTTGTATGCGTGATGATGCCAGGCTGCGGTTGACGGGCACCAACCCAAGTCTGAAACAGCGTCAGTGAAAACTGAAAGGCTTCCAGACAGGCTCAGCACACATACCACACATGACAAGATAGTTACGGTTGGGAAACTGTTTCTAAAAGGTTCCTCGTTACCAACACCGTTCTGTATGATGACTATCGTTGTTCTGTCCTCATCCACCCCAGGTTCAATCTGCGGCGGTATGTTGGTTTGGTCTATAGCTTTATGCGCGCAAACTATGTAGTCGAACTTGTGACCGGCTTCGGCCACGGTTTTCACCACTTAAAGCAGCTTGTCAGCTTTTGGACTTGTAGAAAGCCAGATGATCTGGTTCTGACCTCTATGCGGATGCACGTTATGTTCGCCATGGTTTTGGCTTGTAATATTAATGCCATTTGCCTTCACAGCGTCGTAGTTGGATCGCGCTACAACCGTCAGGCGGACGTCCTTGCTACGACTCAAGATAAAGGTATAGAAAGAGCCAATGCTATCCAGTGTCAAGTCAGCAGATGCCATGAAAGTCGATGTCGGAAGTCTCAAGGGTGGATGTTCTGTGTGATTAGGGTGGTGGCCTACGCTCCGAGTCCATAAACAAGCACTTCTAACGATGGTTTATCCATGTTGATCTGGTTTTTGAGTTGCCACGGTGGTGAAGATGGCTCTTTAAAGATATTTTGGGCTGGGTCCTAGGTTGGACATAGGAAGCTCGTGGACTCCGAATCCTGGTGCTATCTCCTCAGTCGAGACTTGTGAGAAACTCACATTCGTCTTGAGCTCTTGATTTCATGCATGGTTATGGTTATCCGCCGGAAGTGGTTGATCCACTTGATCCGATCTCGCCGCGTGCGTTTCCGTGCCGCGGAGGTGCTGAAACGCTTGCCCATAGGAGAAATGATAGACACATTAAGTACCAGGCGTATTCATGATTGGCACCACCTTTGCCCTGGGCATATTGTCAGCTATACCAAGCACTGCACAAGAAAGACGCAGGTCGTCAAGCAAATAATGTTGACATTCGAGAACGTCCTTTAGTGCCTACAAGCCATAGATGCTCGCTTTCCAACTAGTACGAAGGTGAGGAGTGGAGTTTCAAGCAGTCTGTCTTGGTTGAGCAGTTGATTGATGTCTAAGTTTGAAGAACAACGGTCGTTGATAAGGCCGATTCCATTACTACTCGGATCTATCCAATAGTGTTCTAAGCTATAGGTTCGCTTCAATGCTCAACAAGGTCGCAGTCTGTGATTCAATCACCTTCTTCTCCGCATCATTCGGCTCAAGGTACGGCCGTCTGGGTTTCAACTTCTCTACAGCCCCCTCAATGCCCGCGGCCTTGGCGGTGTTAAGCGCTGCCGCGTATTTGACAGAAGAAATTCCAGCCTTGCAAGGCTGTTCTGCAAGCGCGGCCTTCTTATGCAGATCCATTGCCTCCTGAAACTTGCCCTCCTTGTACAGATTGTAGATATGCACAATGGTCTTGGGAAATACGTTTGCAAACCCAGCGATAGTTCCCGCAGAGCCAGAAGCCAACCCGCCGATCAAAAAGTCGGATTGGCCTCCGAATGTCGCAAACTGATCTGCCGGGAGCTCGGCTGCGAGACGTGTGATTTTGGCCACAGCACCACACGTAAGTTTTACGCCGACGATGTTACTGTGTGTCTTGGCCAGTCTTGAAATGGTTGCCGAGTCCAGGTCAATCCCGTTGCAAACAACCGGGAAGTTGTAGATAACGATGGGAAGCGGGCTCTCCTTGGCGATATCATTGAAGAAGTTGTCGACCACGGCGGGCGTTGTCTGCTTTCCAAAGTAGGCGGGAGGCAATAATAATACATAGTTTGCGCCGGCATCAGCTGCATCGGCGATGTACTCCAAGACTTGCTTCGTTCCGTGGCCGCCTACACCAGCCATGATAGGATAGGATGGGCCACATGCTTTGCGGGCGGTTTCCAGCAGCGTCTTGCGCTCCTCGCGCGTCAGGAGAAATGTCTCTGCGTTGGTGCCGAGTATAACCAATCCAGCGAGACCACACTTTGATAGGTAGGAGTAGTATTTTGCTTGGGACTCTGTATCAAGGGTGTCATTGCTGTGGTTGAAGAAGGTGATGGCTGGGGCCCAGACCCCGCTAGGCGGCACCTTGGGTAAAGACATGGTGGTAGCTGTTCTTGAGTAAGGGTTAAAGTTGATAGTTACTCTTTGTTCCTCAGAAGAGGGCGTATCCTAAGCTTTTGAAGGCCTTGGGGTACCATGAGTACTTGAAGCTCTTGAATACTCGCCAAGGAGGGACTGTGCATATTTGTCTATATCCCTGGCCCACCCCCTCAGTTAGCATCCGAATGATACGCGACGGAAAAGCTCTGATCTCGGATGTGCTGCGCCGTTTCCGACGGATAAAAGTCATGGCATGTCCTACTGGGGCGAGTCATACAGGCACAGCTAGCTGTGCCGTTAAAGTCACGTGCTTATAGGCACAGCTAGCTGTGCCGATAAGATTTATCATGTAAGCCGTGATATGGTCTCTCGTCGCCGTTTCTCTACGCCACGATTACACAAATAGATAGCCCCAATCCATTAGAAGTCTTCTACGAATTCTTGACTGAGAAGGCATAGCCTCGTGGCGCGGCCCAAGTATTAATCGCTATAACAAGCTCCCTTCGTGAAGTAAATTCACCTTTAGGGGGGAGAGTTAGGGTTAGGGTTAGGGTTATCATCTTGGGTCAGGAAGGCACAGCGAGTGAAAACAGTATCGTAGAAGCTGTTAATTATTGAATTGGGGGGCGTTGCAACGAGGCCACATAAGCCTTTAAGGATCTCTCTGAAGGCTCTGACACAAATGAATTCGGCTTACATGATATATCTTATCGGCACAGCTAGCTGTGTCTATAAGCACGTGACTTTAACGGCACAGCTAGCTGTGCCTGTATTGGGCGCCTCCTACTGGGATCTAGCTCTACTACGAAAATCACTCAGAATCACGGCAAACGACTCCAAGAGCAGCAACTCTTGTCGGTAAATTCGGAGCCTCTGACAGCGGATCCAGATGAGTTCGAGTAGGCAACCAGTGTCAGCGTCTACCGACGGTAGTAACAAGCATGTCCCGAGGAAGCGGAGAAAGCACCATGAGAGATTGAGAGTCACCCGGGCATGCGATAGGTGCAAGAAGTGACTGCAACCATACACACACCCTGGCTACGGATGGATGTGCTAACAAGAGACTTCTCATTCTAGGAGGAAGATCAAATGCGATGGCGCACAGCCATGCGACTTTTGCACTCGAGCAAACTCGAGCTGCACATTCAACTCATCCTATGCAAGGGGCCAGGCGCCTGTCATCCCCCTAGCCCGTGATGTTAATCCTGAGAGTAACTCAGTTGAGCGAGATGGTGTGTCGATGCAGGCCACACAGCATGCTACCGACTTGCAGAGCCGCGGTATCACTTCAAGTTATCTAGCACCCTCAAACTCAGCATACGCCGCGACCTCCTCGAGGGCCTCTCCGGAGCCGTCCCAGACCGACTTACAAGGTCACTATGTTGGGCCTGCATCAGGTGTTGCGTTCTTACTGAGGGTTCAGAAACGCTTGCACCAGGCCATCTCTTTCTCACATGCTGGAACAATCTTCACTTTTGGTGATGCACCTCTGCAACTTCCAGAATTCGACCCCTCGTTTTGCATGATGCTTCCTAGAGACGACGCTCAGCGTCTGGTGGATCGATACTTTGACTTTGCCATGCCAACGTATCGTTTCCTCCATAGACCAACGATTCAGGAGTGGTTCACCGAGTTTTACGATACCCTAGGTGTCATGCGGGATGCAAATAGTGCGCCAGCCAAGGTTGCATTGTTGTTCATGGTGTTTGCACAGGGGAGAGTGTACATGCCTGACAATGATAGGCCGGGACCACCAGATCTAAGGTTAGTGACATGGTATCTCATCAGATCTTTGATAGAAGCATTATACTAAGGCGACTAATGTACAGCACTCGTTACTTCTTGGCAGCCGAGCACCAACTCACCAAGGAGAGGGGCTCGGTACGCTTGACCAGCGTTCAAGCTCGCTTGACGCAATGCTACTACCTACTCACACAATCTCGCATCAACCATTGCTGGAGTCACTTCGGTATAGTTTCCCATCTGGCACTGGCCATAGGACTCAACAGGAACAGGCGCTCTGATAGGACCAATGCATTGAGCGTGGTTGAGTCTGAATGTCGTCGCCGAACCTTTTGGTGTGCATATACTCTCGATGCCTATCTCAGCGTTGCTCTGGGTAGACCACGGTCTTTTCACGACGACGATATTGATGCACAGCTTCCAGCATGTGTCGACGATGATCAAATAACAGCAGAACACATCACTGCGTCTACTCCCAACAGAAGTCCCTCAACCATGCTTGCTCCGCTTGCACATATCAAGTAAGGCAAATCACCCAGCTTCTGTGAGCGATGAATAACAGAACAGACTCGCACGCATCATCAGCAAGATCGTTCGTGATCTCTACTCTATCAAGCCCATATCGGCCAGTCGTCGGGCAGTCCTGACAGAGAGAATCTCCAAGGACTTGAGTGACTGGCGGGTCGAGTTGGCTCGGTTCCTAGACGCCGATATCTTCAGCACATGTCTCCTCGTCCCCATCTTCCAGCGACAGCGTAACGTCCTCAACCTCACCTACTGGCACGCCATTATCCTCACCCATCGGCCGTTTGTTCTAGATAATCTCGCGCGACTCTCACGCCAAAGTGGGACTCTCGTCAACGAAGACTGTGAAGACGCTCAGACAATAGAAAGTGTGCGGCAGTGCTTGATGGCGGCGATGAAAACAGTGAACACAATTGATGATATTACGCAAACTAGGCAAATGTTCCGCGCTTTTTGGGTCAGTGGTCAGTTGGAGTATGGGCCATGGAGAAATAGCTGACCAGTCACAGATCACTGCATACTTTGCTTTTACAGCAACTATCGTGCTCTATATCTATGTGATTCAGAAGCGAGAGTCCCCGCCAGAGGTCTACAGCAACTACCTCGCGGCTGCCACTCAGTGCCAAACTCATATCTCGGCCATGGCTGAGAAAGGATCTCTATCAGAGCGCTACTGCCTCGTCTTGGAGGAATTGCGTGTTGAAGCTCTGCGCCAGACGGGCACGAGATCCATGTCGATGGGTATCAGTCCCAGTACTGGAATCAACTACACAGATCTACTAGGAGGGACCCCGATGGATTTCAACGGTATGCCAGACTCTGCGTTTTCTGACTCCTCGGGCTGGGGCCAGTTCGCATCTATGGTCTCCTCGGGCTTAGGGAATCTTGATCTATTCCTCAATGACGATTCGTTCCAGTTCTGAACCAGACATGTGCAAGCGGGGGTTTTATAGTTAAATCAACTCTCAATACTGATACTAATGGTACACTACTTGTCAATTAATACCGTATCACTATCTCTAATCCCCGAGTGAGTCCCCCGCTTCTGAGGACCCAAGATCTACAAGGGTTCCGTTCCGAGACGGAAAAGCACCTTGACCCCTCCGGATCGAAGCCTGACGGAAAAGCCATGGCGGGGCATATGTTTGTTATAGCAATCAGCAATCGTCATGGTGGAGATGAACTTCGGCAAACGTCGCTGTAAGCCGAGTTGTCTACCGTGTATATCAGACAAGCCTCTCAAACCCATTTACAGTCTTTCCTATCAATCCTCAAGACTCTTTATCCCTTGTCACCCCTCCTCCCTCGAAGAACGTCGAAACCACTCCTCTTCACACATTCTAATCTTTGAACCTACACAATGGCTGCCGCAATGTCTCAGCGCCTTCAGGGCAAGACAATTCTCATAACGGGCGCCTCGTCAGGCATCGGACGGTCCACTGCCTTCGAGTTTGCCCGCACATCACCTAAGGATCTTAAGCTCATCCTCACTGCACGTCGCATCGATACTCTCAAGCAGGTCGCAGCAGACATCGTCAAAGAAGTGGGCGACGGCGTCAAGGTGCATCCAGTTCAGCTCGATGTCAGCAATGCAGACGAAATACGCACGTTCGTGGATAAACTGCCAGCCGAGTATAAGGAGGTTGATGTACTGGTCAACAATGCGTGAGTCTTTCTTATACCCACTCAACTAACAGCGTCGGTCGAGGAGCTCTGACTGACAATTCCGTGACCCTGCAGCGGCCTGGTCAAAGGCGTTGCCAAGGCGCCTGAGATCGAAGAACAGGATATAAATGTCATGTTCGCGACCAACGTGACAGGGCTCATCAACATGACACAGGCAATCCTGCCTATCATGCTGAAACGCAACAACGGCGAAGGAGCAGGCGACATCATCAACATCGGTTCAATTGCTGGCCGTGAGCCATATGTCGGCGGCGGTATTTACTGTGCAACCAAGGCCGCCGTCCGGTCATTCACAGAAAGTCTGCGAAAGGAATTGATTGCCAAGAGGGTTCGAGTTATTGGAATTGATCCCGGTCAGGTTGAGACCGAGTTCTCGCTTGTTAGGTTTGCTGGCGACAAGTCCAAGGCCGATGCAGTCTATGCGTAAGTCCTCCTTCTGGTTATTCCACATCATTGTTGGCTGAACTACTTCTAACTGTTTTAAAGCGGGTGTGAAGCCTTGACTCCAGACGACATCGCCGAAACAATTGTGTTCGTTGCTGGAAGGAGGGAGAATGTTGTTGTTGCTGATACCCTTCTGTTCCCTAACCATCAGGCTAGTGCCACCATCATGCATAGAAAATCATGATAGGATACCCTAGAAGCACGTTATTTTACCTCTCTTGAAATAGACAGCCGGACCTTTGATGCCATAGTTATCGTCTTAACCTCAGAGTGAAAACAACTTTATAGCGCTATAACATACAAGGGCCAGCTGTCATTCTTTTGAAACATAGCTTGGCATTATACTTTCTGTGCCAAAATCTTCAAGTGATACATATGGTTCAACTGGTTGTTCTTTGTAAACTAGGTACCCTGTAAGTCCCGTTGCTACACTAGCTAAGTCATGCACCCTTCATGCTCATGCTGGCCGTTATTGGTCCCTCAAATTGCAAATGCCAAGTTCCTTTCCGTCATCACTATCCGGGGGCTCACGCTGCTGTACATCTCAACACTTGAAAATGTGTCAAGCTTGGCCCGGGCCTGCCACAGATCCTCGCACATTTTCAAAACTTATTCTGGTTCGCGTTCTGCATCAACATTGTAGACTCCGGCTTGTACTTCTTGGAGATCAGACGAACGTCATACTCGACATCAAGGGTAGCGCCATTGGGTTCGTTCTCCACGGGCTTAAAGTTCAAGAGCAGGTCATCCTTTACTGCACAAGCAGTGTCCGTCTCCAGGTAAGGGTCATCATTGGGGTACAGCTGAGCCGTGACGCCGACGTAATCAGGATGAGTGACCATCATGTGGATGTGCGCAGGGCGGTAAGGGTGGCGGCCCATGATTCTTAGCAACTCAGCCGATGGACCAGAGGTATCAATGGCGTACTCGGTCGGCTTCAGACAGTAGAACCAGAACTTGCCGTTCTCGTCGGTGCGGAACTTGCCTCGAAGGTTGTGACGGCTTTGATTCTCTGGGTCAAAGACGTCGTACTTGCCATTGGTGCTGGCTTGCCACAAGTCAAAAACGGCGTTTGGAATGCCCTTTCCAGTGTCCACGTCCTTGATAACACCGTGGAAATGTGTGAGTTGGCCGTCCTTGGGCATGTCCTGAACAACACTCGCGCCGAGATCCCGGAACGGTGTCTCAGGGGACCAGAACGGTCCGAGGATAGTAGACGATGTTGGAGCTCGGCCGTCTTCAGTGACGATCTTGTGGTTGATCTCGTCGACGAGACTGTATAATATCATTAGCCATTGCTAAAAGTTCTATTGAAAAGAATTCTGCACGGTCGCCAAAGCTGGCGATGAGGAAATGACATAAAGGCGACTCACGATTCGATGCCCAGGATATCGCAAACTCTCCACGTTTCATTTCGGTTTTTCTGATAGGCCTGGCCGAGAGAGTTGATGTAGTTGACACCGAGGATCCATTCGTCTTGCTTTAGCTCGACTTCGCGGCAAAAGTCGTGCATATGCCTTATCAGCGAGGTAAGGATCTGTCTCTGCCTGGGTTCTGTCTCGGGGCTCATGAGATCAATAACATGTTGTGTAAAGTTGGGGTCGAATTTGCTGTGAGTTGGTCCGTCGGTGCCGTTGAGGCCGTGGGTGCCATTGGCACCGTTAACGCCATTTGAAGCCATTTCTTCTGTGGGGACGATGTTGCTAGAACGTCTGACTGGCACAACTGGGTTTCACAGACTGATAGAGGAGAGTGAGAAAGGAGTGAGAGAAAAGAGCCCTTGACGTGATGATGAGTTATGCAGATTATGTCGAGAGCAAGATGGTGTTAAGTATAACCACTTCAAAGGCTTGGGTAATAAATCAAACAAACGACGTATATACGGCAACAAAGTTCGGCAATCACAAGCGGGGTAAACTTTGGGCCTTTGAATTGAGCTATTGGAGAAACATAGAGCCGTGGATTTATTAGTGCTTCGGGTAAGTATATTTCCCCCACCTCTGTGGGTGTGATTCAAGGGAAGCATGGCAAGCAAACAGGGCCAATCATGGGGTTGGCTTTACATATCTTGGGGGATCCCGTGGTTAGCCGATCTTAATTGCCGTCACCGTTATGAAGGGCAATGCTCACAGAGGCGCAACGATGGAAGAACCGTTTCTACAGCCGATTTGCCTGAACACACACACGGAACCAACCGAAGCAGCTCCGCGGGTTTGGTACTGCAACGACCTTCAAATTAGCTCAGGTTCTTGATGCCTGTAGGTACCCTTTCGGTTCGGAAATACGGAGTAAAGACAGCCCCAGCCCCAGGTTTTCAACCCCGCGATATGCCACATGCTACGATCCCGCCCGCCCGGCTACGAGAACGGCAAGTTGAGGCTTTCTGTAAAAGTTACAATCGCCACCCAGGTAGTAGCATTGCTGAAGCATAGAATCATAGATGAGAGTATGTTTATTGGCGCCGGATGAAGCCGTGAGATTCAATATCGAGAGGTTCAGCTTCTACGTTAGTTAGTTTTTGTAAACATGAAGTTTACGATCAAGACATGAATCCACCCAGCTGATGTCGTTTTTATCTACCTATTGTGCTAAAGAGGAGTACATCGCAACCACACACGATCGTGTCTCAAGATATTGAAAAGTCTCAGACGTGAAAGTGAAAGAGTAACCGTGTTATTTTTATGAGGCATATATATAGTGTTTCCATGTATCGAGGTGGAACATGTATTTACCTTTGCTCTTATTATGAGGGTAGGGGTGTG